>WEIV01009943.1:48192-93641 GCA_013390005.1 Calyptomena viridis | reverse complement strand
AGCTGTGCCAGAGCTGTGTCATCCGTGCCCAGAGCTCTGTCCAGAGCTGAGTCCAGAGCCCCTGGCTGGTGACACAGTGGGAGCAAACTGGGTGTGCTGGTATGGCCCAACCCCCAAGAGCCCTGTGCCACACGCTCTGCTCTCCAGCCTGCAGCTCTGGGAGACACTGATGGGTGAGGACACACTGATGGGAGCCCAGTGAGGGCCTGTACATGATGCCACCCCAGTAACTGGAAGTGACACTTGCCAGACTCAGTCCCCCTCTCGCCGGCTGCACGTGCAGCCACTGCCAGAGCTGCTCTGACATTTCTTGTCCCAGTGTTTATTTTAAAGGAATGTGACATTCTAGCTGTGCAAAAGCCTTCTCCTGAGCTGGGAATGCTGGGAGCCTGGGCCTCTCCTGTCTAGGCAGACCATCCCCATTCCCTGGAACCCTGAAGTCCTGCCACATCCCGTGCACAGTGGGCTGGAGCTGGCAGTGCCAGGAGGAGCAGTGCAGCAGCACCACATCTCCCTTAGCTGCTGCCTGGGCATTGTGTGAAGTGACACGAGGGGTCCGTGTCCCCTTGCTAAGCTCTTCCCTGCACCTTGACCCAAATACAGAATTTCCCCCCTCACATGTAGCCAAAGGAGCAGCAGCTCCAGCCTGGGAGTCGAGGGCACAGGACCCCTCACCTTGGCAGGGATGGTGGGGGAGCTGGGCCACCACCTGTGGCACCTCAGAGCCCTGAAATGCCAACCAGCCCCTGCCCCAGCTCCCTTCCCTGTGGGGGATTTTCCTCCCGTGTTCCTGGAGTGTTGGACACACATGGACCTGGGCTGGTGTGACTGGCTCCCGGTGAGCTCACAGAGCTCCTCGGACGTGCTGCATGTGGGGAAGTTTTCCCTCCCCCCGGCTCCCGTATCCTTCCCCCTGTCTCTCCACCACACGGACACAGCTGAGCAGCTACTAGATATTCCGAGCCGTGAAGGTTGATAAACAAAAGTGAGATAGGACATGGCACCAGAAAGACCTCAGCTAATGGAATTTTTAAGCTACTTAATTTGGGGGCTTGTCAACCTTGACAGCAACCCTTTAATAAATGATGTGTTGTAATTCCCACCTAGTTCCCTGGGTGCGGGGACCGGCGCGGGCAGGGGGTGGGATGTGACGGCAGGAGAAAACAGCACAGGCGGCGCACGGGATGGTGGCGGCGGGTCCGGCTGAGCCGCAGCTCTCCCAGTGCTCCCCCAGCTGGGAGGGACTGGGGACTGGGATGGGGGGACACAGGTGTAGCCTGGTGCTGGGCACGGGGCGCTGGGCTGTGCAGCCGCTGGTGGGGGACCCCAACTCTGCCTCCTCGCAGGGCAGGGACAGCGCTGCCACCGCTCCGCGCGGGGGCCGCAGTCCCAGGGATCCCAGGGACCCCAGGAACCCCATGGACACCACGGACCCCAGGGACCCCAGGAACCCCAGGGACCTCAGGGACCCCAGGGACCCCACGGACCCCAAGGACCCCACGAACTCCAGGGACCCCAGGGACCCCATGGACCCCACGGACCCCAGGGACCCCAGGGACCCCCGGGATGGCCGGAGCCGCGGGCTGGGCGGGGAGGGTGGGAAATCCCCATCCCTCAAACCCGGCGCTTGCCTCCGGCACAATCCCGCTGGCAGCTGCCGGTGCCAAGGCGTGCGAGTGCCACCCAGTGTCTGCGCGGGGGGACCCTCGGGGGGCACAGTGTCCCCACAGTGTCCCCGCAGAGTCCCCTCTGAGCCCAGAGAGCAAACCCCCAGCCTGCAGTGCCCCCCAAATTGTGCTGCAGCCCCCGCCGGGCAGGGGGGCAGTGGGGGCTGGGGGGGGCTGCGGGCAGACCCTCCCCGACCCTGCAGGGGGGAGGCACAGACCCGCACCCCGGGTGATGCAGCAGAGTAATCTGAGCCCTCTGCCAGCAGGAACGGGGGGCACGGCTGGGGGAACCCCGGGGGACCCCCTAATCTCCGGGACAGTGTCCCTGGAAGAAACAAGGCTGGAATCTGGAGCCTTCTGCAGGAGGCTCTGCTCTCGGCAGGATGCAGATCAGGCACGCGTTGTTTGAAAATGTTTAAGGGGTTCTGGCCTGTTCCTCATCATTTTGTTGTGGCAGCTGAAATTTGGATCCAGAGTTGCTCTGCTCCACACCCTGGCTGCTCCCAGCCCTGGAAGCCCCTTCCCCCTCATGCCTGGATCTACAGCCCATGAGCTGCAGCACATCTGTCACACATCAGGCTGGCATCTGTCACACACAGACCTGCCCATCCTCAGCGCCTCGGGACCGGAGTGGGCTGGAGGAGACAGGTGGTGGCACAGTGACACCCATCCCCTCACAACCCCATCAGCTCCTGTGGGGTTCCCTTGTTTTGGCTCCTAAAGGCTCCCTGGGGAATGACCCAGTTCGGTTTAAGGAAGATGAAGTAAAAAACAGTAAAGATAAAAGCAGGAGGTGCACCAAACTCACTGGGCATTCCCCATGGGCTTCCTAGGAATGGAGCAGGAAGCAGCAAGGTGGGTAGAAAGCAGCACTTGTCCCTTGTGAAGGGTGGCCACAAGTGCTGTCCCAGCCAGAGCACAGACATGAGCCCGGAATGCTGGTGGCTGGGAAATGGCAGCAGGAGCCACATGCACTGAGGATGCTGAGTCTGGTGGAGAGGCAAAGGCATGAGGAATAAAGTGTCCAGGCTGGGAAAGAGCCAGATGGCAGCGGCAGGGAACAGATGGGAGATGGAAAACAACCTGCACAGTCGAGAGCGTTGAGGGCCTGGTCCCGTGGCTGTGTGGAGGGACATCCCCCAGCCCGAGAGCCGGGGACACGGGGCTGGGGAGGCAGCAGCACCTGGTGTGGGTTTGAAGGGTCTCCTGCCCACAGCTCCAGGCTCCTGTAGCACCTCCAGCTCCAGCAGTTTTCCTGCTCTGCAGTGCCCATGTGCTGGCAGCTGGCTGGCCTTGGAAAGCCTCTTCCCTTTGGACAGGAAAGTGTTTCACTGTGACAATTTCTGAGGAATTGGCCTTGTCACCCCAAACCTCAGCCATCACCTTGCAGAGCTCCATTCCCATAAACAGAGAATCCATCGGGAAAAGAGTGTCTGATACCCTGGGAATAGTACTAAGTAATGTCACCAGCCCTGTGCCCCCGCCCTGGGCTGCAGAATACAAAGCAACCCACTTGTGGTGGGTCATGCAGAGCCTTTAATCCTGAGGCAAAAATTCTCCAAGTAGGAGTATTGAGTGAAGTTAGCTGAAAATCCCACCTAGGTGTGAGACGGCTGAAATCACATTTTAAAGTAAATTTTTCATTTCCCAAGGCACTCCTGCTGCCTCCAGAAATGTGTGCAGGAGGCCCTGATCCTGTGGGAAGAGAAGTTAATGCAGAGCCAGAGGAGCGGGTGGGATCAGCAGCACCAGGACCCAAATCGGGCCAGGGGGCTTGGGCTGCTGGGCCAGATGGCCCCAGTTAGAGACCCTGCCCCCGCCAGCAGGGCAGCTGAGCCCAGCATCCATCTGCCTCTCCGGGCCTTTATAGCCAGGGAAATTAATTTTTTAAGAGTCCCTCTATGATCTCCAGTCTCTGGTGTTTGGCTGAGCAGTCAGATGGTCTTCAGGCAGATGGCAGGGAGAGGTGGGGAGAACAGAGCCCTCCCCAGAGCCCCACTCCCAGGGTTTGCTTTGGGACCCTCATTCCCGGGTGTTTTCTCTGGGACCCTCACTCCCAGGGTTTGCTTTGGGACCCTCATTCCCGGGTGTTTTCTCTGGGACCCTCACTCCCAGGGTTTGCTTTGGGACCCTTATTCCTGGGTGTTTTCTCTGGGACCCTCACTCCCAGTGTTTGCTTTGGGACCCTTATTCCTGGGTGTTTTCTCTGGAACCCTCACTCCCAGGGTTTGCTTTGGGACCCTCATTCCCGGGTGTTTTCTCTGGGACCCTCACTCCCAGGGTTTGCTTTGCACTCAGCAGCAGCTTTTCCCCCCTCCCACTGCTGGACACAAAGAGGTGCCTGGTGGACACGGCTCATCCCACAGGAGGAGGGACAGTCCTGTCCCCACGTGCTGGGGTAACTTGCCAGGCTCCTCTCTCCCGCACTGGGAGGCTCAGCCCGGGCACAGGGCTGTCCATCCCGTGTTCCCAGACAGATGGATGGCTTGCTGGGAACCCCCAGCCCCTGCTTTCCCAGCTGCAGTGGGTCAGGGATCCAGGGAAGAAACACTTCACCAGTCCAAGCAATTACTCGGGATTTTATCATTCAAAACTAAAACCAGAGCCTATAAATAACCAGGATCTCTGTCTTAATAGCTGCATTTCAGCGTATTTTTAATTATCATTTTATGAATGGGTTCATTAGAGGATATTTAAATACCACGTTAGCCGTGCTGGTAATGAGGCAGCATTGTTACAGGCCAGGGCTGGCCATATATTACCCTGGTATATACATATGCTTCGACATCACTTTTAAAAATTAGCTATTTCAAGCATAAAATTATAATTGGTTTGTCTAATAAAAGGATAAATAAATATCTATTTAACTTCATTACTGTCAAAGGCAGGAGGCTTTTCTCCATTGTCTCCTTAGGGTTTTATGGCAGAAAAGCTAATTAGCTGTAATTGGGTGGATCCAAGGCGAGGGAGGCAGGGGCAGCAGCAGCACTGGCTGGGAATGGGGCACCAGTGCCTTTCCCGGACTGGTGTCCCGGTCTCTGTGGGGACAGGAGCCACACTGGCACCACAGGCAGGCTCTGCCCCAGTGCCCAGCTCGGGGGGGTCACTGGGGCCGATGCCCCTGCAGAGGGGCAGGATCAGGTGCTGGTTTCTCAGGTCACTCTGGGGTCCACGTGTGGTCTTTTGTTCTGCTGGTCCCCCTGCCAAGCCAGGCCTTGCCTGATGGACACTGGGATCTCAGCTCCTGGCCAGGATGCCCTGCTCAGCCCAGGCTTGTTTATCCCTGCCTTGGCAAGAGTCTTGCTGGACACCCATGTGCACATCACACACCTTCACCTTCAGGCACAAAGCCTCCAGCCTCTGCCCCCCCTGTGCCCTGGCCAAGCCTTCTCTGCCCATCTGCAGCCTCTGGACGTCCTGGGGGACCTGGGGTCCTGCCCACCCCCCCACAACACCTCCCCTCTCTAACCACTCACCCCAGCCACCAGCAGCCTTCTGCACCACAGAGGACCAGCCAAGACCCTGCAGCAGAAGGGATGGAAATGCCTTTTTGTACAGTTCCTGACCCAGAGGAGGAGTTGCCATGAGCCCCGATGACACCTCACAGAGCTCAGGCTGGGGCACAGCCCCTCCCTGATCCCCCACTGCTGATCCCCCACCTGAGCACCCTGGGCTGCTGGGAGGTGTCCTGCCCATGGCAAGGGCTGGAATGAGATGGTTCCAACCCAAACCATTCGATGATTCTATTCCACTCCCTTCCCTTCCCCTCTCTGCCCCAGCTCATATCCAGGATCCTCCATGCTGGACCTTGGGAGAGGGATGGAGCCCTGTCAGGTGCCAGAGGACATCACAGAGTGATGCCTTGAGAGTGTTTATAAATCTCCTTTGCATAATGATTTGACATGAGGAGAGAGAGGAGCAGGCCCGACACTGGTAGCAAATCTCCGAGCTGCCAGCAACATCTTTCCTTTTTTCATTTTTTAAAGAGAGAGGAAAAGATGGAATGTTAATAATTGCACGTTCTCCCCTAATGACAAGCAGGGGGGGCAGAGCCTGTGTGGGGGACGTGGTCTGGGTTTGCTTATCAGTTCTGCTTGTTGAGCTCGTTCCAGGGCTGGGAGAGACACCAACAGACAGTGTGGAAAATTAATTTTTAATGCCTTTTATTTGTGCTTAAGCAATTTTGAGAGGACGAAATAATCCCCATTTAGGCAGAGTGGCAAAGGTCTCGGAGGGCTGTCAGGAGGCTGAGTCACTCCACTGGCCAAAATGATCCAAATGTGCCTTCCCAGTCTGAAATTCTCAGGAGCTCAATCTCCCCCACACCCCCCAAGGTCCTACAGCTTCTTCCTGCGTGGACACTTGAAAGTTTTCCTCCCACAGAAAGGAGCAAAGAGTCTTGTGTCTCCCCTTCCACCCTCTGTCACAGCGTGTCACCGCTGCCACCACCCAGCTCAGTGACAAACAGTGGCACTGGTGATGCACTGGGAGCAGGAGTGATGCCCCTGTGTGATCCCTGCAGGTGGGATGGGTTGGATCCTCCTCACAACAAGCACCAGCTCGCACACCCTTTGTGTCCCTGAGAGCTGAGCGGGAGGGCCAGAGCCATCCCAGGGTCCTCTGTCCTGAGGAGCCACCAAGGCAGAGGGACAGGGCTGGACACTGCCACCTACACCCCCTGCAGCTCCATCCCCATCCAATGCTGCCCCTGCAGGTGCTGCTGGAGGGGTGACTCCACATCAGGGTGGAGCTGGACAACCAAACCCTGCCAGTGCTGCTCTGGGTCCCTTCATGAGTGGGAAACACATTCCCCAGGCCTGGAGGAGGGGAAGGGCCGGAAGGGGATCAGGAGCCAGCAAGGCTGGGCAGGCTGGGGCTGTTGGAAATAGGTTCCTTTGCCCAGAGCCGGTGCTTGCTGGGCCATCTCTGTGGTGCCACCTGCCTTCAGGCTCTTTGCCCCTCCTTGTGAGCAGGGTGGGTGCCTGGCAGGGCCAGGCAGAGCCAGCAGCCATGGCTGGACACCCAGAGCATCCCCTCACCAGGGTCACACCAGCTCCATGTCCTTGTCACCAGCAGGGCTGACAATCCCAGCCCAAGGCTCAATTTCCACAGGAACATTTCAGCCAGTCCCCAGAGGGACCAGGATGCTGGTTTTCCTTCCACTTTAAAAACTATTGTATCAGTTCAGTGAGGAGTTAACAAGTTTCACACTTGAGAACTGAGGGCTGTCCCAGAACTGGAGCTTCAACCCCTCAGAAGGGACAGCAAGAGTTCAGAGAATGAAAAGCTGTATCATGACATGGTCATGAGAGGGATGAACCAGACCTGGACACTGACTCCTGTTGCTCCTGGAATGTATTCCCTGCTGCTGTCCACTTGCCTTTCAGTTCATGTATCAAGCACTAATAATATATCCTCTGCCCAATTCTAATGAATTTAATTTCTACAGGCTGTTATACACACGGATATTGCACACACACGAGTGTATCCCTGTATGATGTACAGGTGTGGGCACAGCACACCCCTGCCCTGGACACCTGGGAGATCACCCACACCTCTGAGAGACACAGCAGGGGAAGAACAATGTCCCCACATGTCCTGTGTGGCCACCTCTGCCCTGCCCACATACCCTGGTATCTCCTGGCTTCAGACAGACACTCATTCCTGGGTGCCAGAGGAGGCACAGATCTCCCTCCAGGAGGAAGGAAGCTCCAAAGAGCCTCTTCATATGATGAATTTTAACATTTCTCTCCACATCCAAGCCAAGCACAAATCCCTTCAAAGCCCCAGCCCAGCGCAGCAGAACTAATTTGAAATGTCACCGAGGTCAAGCCCGGCTTCCCCAGCCATTAACCTGCCTCTCAAGTCCACATGTCCTATTTATTTACATAGTCGCATATTTATTTAAGCCTCCAGCGATCCCAGCTCCAGGCAGGGACAGGGTTTGTGGAGGAGGAAGATTCCTGCCTGCAGGGCCTGGAGCTGCTGCTGCCATGGGGGCTCTTCTGAGGGGCTCCACATTCAGAGCACGATGGGCAGGATGAGGAGGGGGATCTCCAGAGAACTGGTTGTGCTTTTACTTGATCCATTCCAGTGCAGATACAAAAAGTTCTCCAGGCAGATCTTGCCCAGGCACAACCCAGGGTAACTGTGCTCCAGTCAGTGGCTCTGCATCCCCTGTATCTCAGCCTTTGCTTCTGCTCCCAAGCACCTGAGAGCACAGGGACCTTGGGAATGTTCCTGCAGGTGCATTTGCTGCACAAACTTGGTCCTATCCCTGTTTTACTTCTGGTTTCTCAGCCACTGTGATGGACCAGCAGAACTGGAGAACATGTGGACCCAAACTCCAGCAGACCCCACCCGATGTCTGTCGCTGTCCTTGGCATTGCTGCACCTTGTGCTACCTGTGGTAAAGCCAGAATCCCCTTTTCCCTGCCCTCTCTTACTCTGCCCTTCAAAGCCCTCATGCTGTGCCCAGGGACACGGTCCCTGTTCCCCTCTGGACCAACCCCACTGGCAGAACTGGAGAACATGTGGACAGAGGTCCCTGTTCCCCTCTGGACCAGCCCCACTGGCACAGGGGAGCCAGCCTGGCCTGCCGGGCACAGGACACACCAGCATCACCAGTACAGGCACCAGCACAAGCACTTCCATGGGAGAAGAAGCTCCCAAGAGCACCAGGATTTTCCTAAAGGTTTTTCCACCGGGATGTGCCAATTAGGAGATGAAAACCTCCTGCTGAGACACGCCTGGGAGCAGCTGGGACTGCTGATGTGTGAGTGGGTGCAGAGCGGGTCCCTGGGAAGGACAGACCCACACGGATGCTGAGGTTGCTGGAGAGCAGGAAGGCTGGAATGGGGGTGTGTGGCTGAGCCACCCTGGGCAGGGCTGGAGCATCCCTGACCCTGAGCTGCATCACCCTGGGACTGCTCCCCTCCCCTGCCTCGTGCCCAGCAGGTGCTTTGCAGAGATGGGCTGTTCTGCACTGATTGCCCACGGGTTTCCATGCCCCCTGCCCCTGGGTCCCCAGGGTCCAGCTGGGCCACCACATCACCAAGAGGCCTGTCCCCCCCTCCCCTCCTGCTGGGCAGCAGCTCATGTGCCTGGTGAACACAGCCTGACCTTTCTTTTTTTTAAAATTCCTGTTCTCATTGCTCCCTTGCATGTTTAATTCCAGACTGTGGAGCTGGCTAGCCTGTGGTTAAAAAAAATAATATTTTGAAAGACCTGGCAGGGAATTAAAGGAATTTGGAGTAACTTGAAATTAGCAGGACGATGTGAGACAGATGTGAAGGCGGGAAGAGGTGCTCACTTGCTGTGTCTCCTCTCTGCTGTTGTTTAAAAGACATTAATTTGGTGGGTTTTTTCTTAAAAGGAGGCACCTCTAGGTCAGGATAATGAAATCCTATTGCTCTCTTATGATATTCCAGTACCTTCTCCTCTTACTTTCTTCCTCTTTCAGTGTTCCCTACTCCCAACCCATAGGGCTGGTGGCATGGATCTGTTTCCCTCAGCCTGAGCTGCCTCAGGGGTGCTCAGGTAGGGGACAAAAGAGGAGTGGGACACTGGAGCAGCCAGGTCTGAGCCACTGCTCCAGGGACACCGAATTTTTGGAGTCATGGGCTGGAGAAGTGCAGGAGCTAATCTGGAAAGGCAAGTGCCTGCCAGCCACTCCAGTGTTCCCAGAAGGTAATGGGAGTCTCAGTGTCGGATCTCTGGCAATCAACCCCACTGCCCATGGCTCTGCAGAGGTGGATCTGTGCTGCTGGGGTGTGGGAGCTCCAGCTGCTGTCCCCACTTCCAGCCCTGCTGCAAAGGGGAGCTGGGGGGCACTGCTGTGTGCTCGAGGGGCCGGGGAGGGAGGTGGTGCTGCTGGATCCCCAGCTCGAGGAAGGTTTTTGGTTGAGGTACAATAACCCACGAACTGTTCCCTCTCCCTCCACCAAATCAAACTGCCCTGTGGCTGGAAGGAAACATCCAAGCTCTCAGGGAGGAGGGATGGAGTGAGGAGCACGTGGGCAACACGGGGAGTTGTGGCTCGTTACCAAAAGCAGGAGACTGGATAATCCCTCCTCACAAGTGCAGGCTGGTGCCCAGAACCCTGGTGTGGGAGATGGATTCCCCAAACCAGCTGCTGCCCAGGCACCATCGAGGCAGAGGGGTGAGCACCCAGTGCCAGGTGGGATGTTCCTGCTTGGAGAAGGAGCTGCTGGGGCAGGTGGGCAAGAAGGGCCTTTTCTGGGGGTACTGGAGCCTCTGGAAACCTTCCCTTGTGGAATAAGCAGCAGGAGATGGTTAAGAGCAACTAAGTTAACAATTTGACTTGATGATCTCAAAGGTCTTTTCCAACCTAAATGATTCTAAGATTCCATGAAAAGGAAAGGCACATCCCTAAGTTCGCTCTTTGTTTTCCGTCACCAAAGCTCTGGATGGATTTTGGTTGCTCAGCATCAATCCTTGCTTTGGCAGCCTGGAGATGGGACCCAGGGACATGGGATGAAGGACACAAAACCCCCTGCAAGTTTCCATGAGGCCACGGAGGGGCTTCTTTTCTTCCTTTGCTGCTTGGAAGTGGGGTGAGGGACAGCACGAGCCCAGCACACTCAGGGACAAGCCCAGGCCACGCCACCAGGCAGGAAGGGCAGGGTGATGCTCCTCACTCTGAGCTGGGTGCAGATGTGACCAGTGGAGGAGACGTGTGACATGTTCAGGTCTGAGAGAGGCAGCAATGAGCCTCCTCCTGCCCTCGCTCTGCCTTCCCAGGGATTCCTGCAGCCATCCCCTTGCAGTTTGTGGGGGTAAGAGGCTGCAAAACCCTCTTCTCTTTACCAGCACTTGCAGAGCTGCTCTGCAGAGCCTCGATGGCTCCCAGCACCCCGTGACCAGCTCTGGAGGGCCCTGGGCACTCGCTCCTGCTTGCAGGTTCCATGGGAACCCAGCCCAGATGGTTTTGCTGTGGCCACAAGGCACATTGGCCTCTGTGGGGCGGCACATTGGCCTCTGTGGGATCCAGTGAAGCCCAATCACCCCCATCACCTTTAGGGGTTTGGGGGCCATTCCCGTGCCTTGGAAGCCTGGGGCCAAGCTGAGACAGGAGGAAGGGCCAGGGGTGGGAGTTAGTGGGAGCTCCACTGGCTCCGTTCTCCAGAACAGAAACCAAACCTTGGCTCTGCCCTTCCACGAGCAGGGTGTGGGTTCCCCAGCACTGTGTCTGCTCTGGGCCCATCCTGGGATAGAAGGAAAGCCTGGGAAGTGTGTCTGTGTGGAAAAATCTCTATGTATATGTGTGAGTTGATATATAGATGGAGATATGTGTGTTTAGAAAACTGTTCAGAAGCCAATACTTGATCCAGCACAACCTCCAACTGTTAATCATAATAAATGGGAAAGGGAAATAACTGGCAATAAATGGGAAATGGCTGTTAATAAAGAGGTGTTGTGGGGCCAGTGGGGTGCAAGGTGGTGAGCAGTGGAGCTCCACACTCCAACCCCTCCAATTCACCCTTCCCAGCCCACAGCCCCCCAGAGCTGCCCCACTGCTCCTTCTGCAGCTCTTGCCAGGCCCCCAGCCCCCAGCCCCCATGCAGCCCCTGCCCCAGGGTGAGGGGATGTGCTCACAGCCCTCCCTGTGCACATGGCAGTGGGGGGAAGGATGGCCAAGTGCTGCCAGGGAGGACTTAAATCCCTCAGGGATTGCCCCAGCTCCCCAAGGACCCTGCTCTCCTGAGCTGTAGCCATCACCCCATGGCTCCTAAAGACTCCCTAGGGATTCATGGAGGGCTGCTCAGCTGGAATTACCTTGGCTGTTGGCCACCATGGCCCCAGTGTCAGCAGACTGTGCCACATCCCTCTGGTTAAAGGAAGGGAGAGCATGTGGCATTGACTGCTCAACCCATGGCAAGGTGGGGAGGGAAACTGAGCCTTGTCTGAGCCCTGGCTTGGTCGTGCCATGGGGAGAGGGGGGTATGGGGGGCACACAGCCCATTTTGTTAGCAGGGAGGAGGCTACAAGTGATTTTAGGAATCCTGCCTATTCCTCACTAGCACAGCACAACCAGTGCCTTTCACGTTTTCCGTTTCAGGCCCATAAAACAGGTGCTGACAGAATTATTTGACAGGCTGGAGGCAGCAGCCTGGGGCTGACTGGGTGGCCCCTCGATGCTGGGCTGTCCTGCCCATGTCCCCTGTGTCTCCACAGCCCTGTGATCCAGGTGCTCCTGCCCGTGTCCCCCAGGGCTCCTGTGGCCCCACAGCTTCCCTGATGTGGAGCACAAGGAGCAGGTGCCTTGCTCTGCCATAGAGGGATGTGTGATCACACATGACAGCATTTTGCCCTGGCAGCTGTAAAAATTCCCTTGAAAAATGAGGGATTCATGGCAAATTACTATTGTAGGGTAGTGTTGTGGTATTATGGTTTAACCCCAGCCACAGCTCAGCCCTGTGCAGCCTCTCACTCCCTGTGTCCCGCTGTCCTTAGGCTGTGCTCAGTCCTTCTGCCTGGGAAGGGGACAAGGATGAGGATGGGAAAGGAGAAGGAAATGGAATGGGGACAGGGAAAGAGAACCTTTGACCACCCGTGCCACAACTCACTGGTTCCAAGTGTCAGCAGGAGCCATATGTCAGTCCTACCCCTTCCCCAGAGCTTCATTGTGGGGAAGCAAGAACAGGGGATGGAGGGTGGGACCTGCAGGGATTGCAGTGCCTTTACCTGCCTGTCACCTTTCATCCCTTCCCACCCTCTGGGAGGGGCAGCAACAGGGGAGCAGATCCTTTGGAGGTGTTGGAGCAAGTCAGGAATAATGTGGAAATTTGGAAATCCAGCATCTCACTTGGTATATTTGACCACACCAATCCTTAACAAAAGAAAACCCAAGCTCATTACACAGAAACATCAAACCAGCCAAGATAATTATCTCTAATTAGTGCTAATTTAAAAACGAGGTCTCTTCTAGAGCTGAATTGTTGCATATTTCATTAGTTCATTAGATGCTGAGCAGACAATGCAGATAAGAAGATCAGTTGACTGGGATGATGTAAATTTCATCCTCCCTTCACTAGAAAGAGCTTGGGGGTTCCTGATCACAGCACACACCATGGCCTGGGCCAGTGAGCCCAGACAACTCCCCCACATCACTCCATGTTTTATCCTCTGGGAAAGGTTCATGGAATGCTGCATTAACTTCGCAGAAATAATAATAAAAAAGGCAAAGAGAAACAAGTAGTTTGTCAGTCAGTGTTGTCATCCTGCTGGCTCTGCAAATATCAATCAAATAATTCCAGGGTTCCTTCAGTGCCTGGATGGAGGGGAAAAACATTGATTCCTTCAGATTCACGCCCAGGAAAGGGAGAAGCCCCCAAAGAGGGAGGGAGCTGCAGTGAGGATGTGCCCCGGGCACCCCCATCCTCCGCAGGCAGAGTGACATTCCAGGGTGGAGTGGATCCCACGTCACTTCAGTGAACCCTCACCACCTTTGCCATCTCTTCTGCTCCCCTTTTCCACCTCTTGCCCATCCCCTTGTCCCTGTTCTCTCTGCCACGGAGCAGTGGAGTGTTTCTCATGCAGGAGGTTGGGCTGTTCCTCTGATGGAACAGCCACGAACTCCAGCTGTGCCCCGAGGAGCCTCTGGAGGAGCCGTGCCCACATCCTGGGCTGACTCCTCACACCCCTGACCTTTTCCCCTCCTGCCACAGCCCTGCCTGGCCCAGGGAACTGTGACTGAGGGGATGAAGAGCAAAAATGGGCACTTAAGTGGTGATGTGTGAGCAGGAATAAAGGATTAGGCTTTCAGATCCATTTCAAGACGGCAGGAAAATAACCCTTCCATGGACTGGATCCTGGTGAGAGAGGAAAAGAGGCAGGTTTTAGTCAGGCTGACCCAAACCACGGCTGTCTCAGCTGTAACTGCTGCTGCAGCCCCCGGCTCAGGGCAAGGCTTTGCCAGGTGAAAGGCAGGAGCAGTTTAAATCCTCCAGAAGTTCCTGAGCAGGATCACAGTAACCCAAGGAAGTCACTGCAGGTGTTTGCAGCTATAATTAATCTCTGAGAAAGAGAGGAAAGCTTCCAGTTCTTGGAAGGAGCAAACTTGGGAGCTTTAGAGCATTTCAGAAGGGAAAATTGAACAGGGATGAGATCTGCAATGGAGGGAACATCACTGAGGAGCAATTACAGGTGGCAGGTTTGGGAAATGAGGAGAGGAGCTGGGACTGGGGGACAGTGGGGAACCCCCTCCCTGGGCCAAGGGAAGGGGTGGCAGTGGGGCCAATTGAATCACTCAAAAATGCCATTTATCAGGACGTTCCAGGCATCAGACCTGAATCCCAGACCTGATTGATGAGGTTCCCCATCCCAAATTACTGTTTATTTTCCAAAGTGCTGCTGGAAAGGCTGGAAATGGCCAAGTGAGAACACACAAGGGTTGTGATGGAGTGACAGGAGAGAGCAGAGTGTCACTGAGAACAGCATCAGAGAGCCCAGGTACAGCACCCAGAAGAATCAATTAGTTAATGGCTGCTATTGCAGACAGGGAACAGCGGTTTAATGAACGCAAAATGGACTTATTGATTGCTCAGAAAGCTTCCCACTCCCACAAATATTTGCCTTGCTAAGCAGGCAGCTCCTTCCTGCCTGCTCCCTGCTCCCCCTCACTGACGGGGGCAAAGGGCACAAATTTGGGGAACAGGAGCTCAGGGAACCAGCACAGAAACAGGGACTGGGGGGCTCCTGCCTCCACAGAGCACAGCCCTGCCCAGCAGGTCTGCAGCAGAGCCCTGGACTTGGTGTTTGCAACCCTAATATAAAAAAGCAACCTCAAAGTAGTGCAAAATATGGATGTGGCTGGTGCTCTGCCCCCCCTGCAGCCCCTGTGGCTCTGTGGGCTCTGTGCCTCCCCAGGTCTTCATCCAGCACTTCATCCTCCCCCAGGGGATGGGCCAGGCCCCCCCAGGCCCTCCCTTAGCCCTCACTGTCTCCATCAGCTGCCACCACAAGGAATGTTTGGATTTCATGCTCAATATTCTGGATGCAAGTTGAACATCAAAACCTCAGCAGGGTGCCTGGGAGCATCTGAGAGAGAATATCAGAGGAATCTGTTTCTACAAAGGAAAAGAAACCAACAAAGCCTGTGTTGGGGGATGTTGTTTTCATCCTGGGCTGTACACACAAATAATAAGTTTAGACATGGGGGTTTTTTATTATTATCACCCTTTCTGATATCAATCTCTCCTTTTCATTATAATAAATATTGATTTGTGCTGTTAGAAAATGACTTCCCCTTCAATCGGCTGATCTTCCTGCAAGCACAGTGGTGGGAATGAGGACAGCAGGACTCACCATCCCCAGGAATGAGCATCCTGCTTGTCCCCTGTCCCCACCAGCAGCACCAAGGGGACAGAGCCAGGGGGACCCTGAGGGACATGTGGGTTCCTTTGTGTCTGGGGGTTAAAACAGCCCCCCAAAACACCACCTCTCCCCTTCCCTCTCCTGTCACGAGGCAGGATAAACACCTTTATAAACCACTAATGACAGGAGTTTTTGCCAATGGACATTTTCTTACTCCGAGGCATCTCCACGGCATTGGCCTCATTCCTTTGCTGTCTCTGTATCATTCCCAGCACAGCTCGGGGGCCACGTTAATTCTCTTCCACGTGGAATTTGTTTTGTGTGAGCAGAAATACGTTTGAGTTGGTGCAAGAACTGAAATAAAAATAGCTCTTTCCCCAGAAGAGCTCTCTGTATCCAAGATGGATCAAACCTTGGAGCAGAGGGAAGGTTTGCAGAGTCAGCCCTCCCTGAGCATCCCAGTTCAGCTGTAACACAGGGCTGGGGTTGGAAACAGGGGCAGCTGAGAGAGCCTGGAGAAAAGAGCAGTGCTGGGGAAGGGAGCACCAGGCAGCTCGGAGGAGGAGGGAGAGGAGGAGGAGGAGGGTGTGAAGGCAGTTGGAGGAAGGCATCGCTGGGCACTGGAGGAACCCGTGCCCTCTGGGGGACAGTGCAGAGGAGGAGCCCCATCACTGAGGGGGGTTTGCCGAGTGCAGACAGTGCAATTCCAGCCAGCAAAGCCCTGCACTGCCTTTGCCAGGGGCCAGGGAGGAGGCAGAGACAGGAGGGGCTTTGGCAGCCCCGAGATTTCCAGTCTCTGCTTGGCAGAGAACAGGATCTGCCCTTGTATGTCAGAGCTCCCAGACTGAACCACGGGTGCAGCCAAAATAATTTTCATGAGATATCAACAGGATCTCCAGGAATAAAGTACAACAGTGTTGAATTCTAATCCAGGGAGCCCGTTTGAGAGCTGCAGCCTCAGCTCAGGGCACCTGTCAGCCCTGGAGCAAACCACAGGCAATTTCTGCTGGGGAATAAACCCACAACCTCCTTGTTTCACACCCTCTCTGTGCCCTCAGGCCCTCCCGGGCTATGCCTGAGCTTGGGGGGCCGCGCGGAGGGAGGGGAAACAATCGTGTTGCATTTTAAAAAATGATTTTTATCAGAAAGCTGCTATTTATCAGCTTTATTAAAGTGCCATCTTCCAGAGTCTGGGGTCATGAGTTAATCTCAGCTTTCATTAACTAAAAACACACATTTCTCACAGTGGGAGCTGAGAAGTTGGCTGAAGTGAGGAGAACCTGGAAAGGATTTCTGCTTCCCAGGACCCTTTTTTGGGTGGAAAATGGCTCCGGAGGCTTTGCAGCTGATGGAACAACACTGGGCATTTGGCTGTAGCTCCCCAAACAGCGCCGTGCTGGGTGTGGGTTCCTGCCTGGTGCTGCAGCACCCAAAGGACGGCATCGCCCTGTGCCCTGCCCAGGGCAGTGCCAGCCCTCGGTGGGCACAGGAGAGCTCCCGACAGCCTGGGCAGGGACATGTGGCTCTGAACGGCCCCGCTGGAGCAGGTTTTGCCCTGTAAGGAACCCTCTGCCCAGGCAGCATCCCGGGGGGAAGGCAGCTCCATCCCGGCCCCATCCCAGGGGGAAGGCAGCTCCATCCCGGCCCCATCCCGGGGGGGAAGGCAGCCCCATCCCTGGGGGGGAAGGCAGCTCCATCCCGGCCCCATCCCAGCCGGGCAGCAGGATTTGTAAGCTGCTGACACGGACATCCTGCGTGGGCGAGGGGGCTGTGCCGGGAACAGCCCCTCCGGCAGCGCCTTCACCAACAGATTTATTGGTGCTGCGCAGGAAAGCGAAACCATGTGGAGCCCGTGTGCGGAGAGGGAAAGCAGCTCCTGGAGGCACTCGGAGATTTCCTGAAAGGTGGATATGGCAGGGCATTAAAAGACAAATAAATACAAACCCCTCGCTTTATGCCTCTGTCTCAGTTGTGCTCCAGCTTTGCCCAAAGCCGGGGAGTAAAGAGTTCATGGCTCCACGTACCCCAAACCCCCCAAACACCCCAATGTCTCCTCAGTGCTCCTTCCAGAGGGCCCGACACAACCCATAAGGGACATTGCTGGGGCATCCTGCCCAGGTGAGATGTTCCTGCCCAGCCCCAGGGCCAGGGGTTGCTTTAGGAGCCAAAAGGGGAAGGTTTCTCTCCCCCGTGTTTCTGTTGCCTGCCTGGCCACAGCACGAGTGTTCCTGGTGGATCCAGAGCTGCTCCTGAGTGTTCTTACAGGGTTTATCTTCAAGGTGTTCTCTCCTGGAAGTCACCAAGAGCCCGGATCTCAGCTCAGCTCATCTCCCTCTGGCAA
This sequence comes from Calyptomena viridis, assembly GCA_013390005.1. Lineage (NCBI taxonomy): Eukaryota > Metazoa > Chordata > Aves > Passeriformes > Eurylaimidae > Calyptomena > Calyptomena viridis. Next base: position 76,295 of record WEIV01009943.1, on the reverse strand, counting down.
AACAGAGGTTCTTTGCCAAAGGACCCACCAACCCACCAAGCCCTCAGGCACTGTCGGGAAGGTGGGGATGTCCCAGGCCAGCTCCCAGCCTGGCATAGAGAAGATCTCACGGATTCCACACAGGGACAGTGTTTTTCCTGCACATACCTCTCCCTGTTCATCCCTGCTCTCCTGCCTCTCCCCTGACTGCCACGTTGAGCCCAGATGTCTCCTTTAAAGGGGAACGGCAAAGTTTTGTTTAAAATAACACTATTTAAAAAAAAATTACAGCCTTTCCAAGATGGCCAGCAATTAATCAACTCTACGTGCAGGCTCCAAACTTGCACACACATGAGAGCAGGCTCTGTGCAGCCCAGCTCCTCCCGCTCACCTGCCAGCCTCAGCACTGGGATTTCGGGGATCCCTGTCCAGGAGCAGATGGAGCCTCACTGAGCCAGTGAGTCAGACCCAGGTCCTGGCCCAGGCACGGCTTCAGGAGGTGCAGAGGATTCCAGGGTGAGGGCTACTCTGGTCCTGCATTCCTTAGGCACTGAGCTTTAGATGCTTAACTGAGAAAATGGGGAGAGCTGGATGCTCTGATTGCACATCCCCCTGTGCCTCACTGCAGCATGAAGTTTAGGTCTGAAAAATACGAGAATTGAGGGTTTTTTCCCTCATGCATCCCTGCCTGCCTCTCCTGTGTGCTCCCTGTCAGGCCTGCACATGCCATGACCGTGGGAGACAGCAAAGCCCAGGTCCTGCACGGCTGCCCCAGCATCCCAGGAGGCAAAAGGCACCTCCTGCTCATCTCCATCCCCAAGAGTGAAGGCCTGAGCTCACAGCCCCATCTCAGCCCAGAACAGCTTTTCAAACCCCGAATCTCTAAACAACTCCCCTCCCCCCTGACCTGCTCCTTCTCCCCCTGCCCGAGGTTTTAATTTATCAGGAGAATTATTAAAACAGCCATTTCTCAGCTGTCTAACATTTCAAACCCTGCTCCCATTCATCTGATAAATATTTACAGAGCCTGACATTGTCTTCAGCTCATTCCCTTCTGCACCAAACAATCCGAAACACCCGCTTCCTTTCTTCTGCAGCTCCCAGAGTGGGACTGCCCCGGCATGTTCAGCCCCACGTGCTCCACCTGCACCTCTCCTCAGGGTGTGAGAGGGGGAAATTGCCCCTCCCTCCTTTGGAATTGGCCCTGTCCCCCTGCACATGGTGCCAGGGCTGTGGGTGCCCTGCCTGGCTGGCACTGGCCACCCTGACCCTACGTGGCCCCATCAGTCACCACCTTCACACCATCCCCTGACCCTGCCACAGCCACTGCCCTGACAGTGACATCTTTCACCCACTCGGGTCCACACAAGTTTTCACCTCATCTTTCCAGCCTTTCACTGCACAGGAGCACTCCCCAAGGCATGGGCTCTGCCCTGGGTGTACCCTGATTTGGTGCCAGGCGAGCTCAGCACACTGGTCACCTCCAAGCACAGAGATGGGATGCCCCAAATTCAGATCCCCAGTTCTTATTTGGAACTGGATGGTTCAGCACCATCCTGCTCTGCCAGGCCTTACACAGGACTCTCCACCTGGCCCATAAAGAGTCGTGGAATCCTGGAATGGTTTGAATGGGAAGGGACCTTAAAGCTCATCTCATTCCATCCCCCTGCCATGGGCAGGGACACCTTCCACTATCCCACACTGCTCCAAGCCCCATCCCACCTGGCCTTGAACTCTCCCAGGGATGGGTCAGTCACAGCTTCTGTGCCTCCCCACCGCCCTGGCTTTGCTGTTTCCCATCTCAGAGCCCGTTTTCTGTGGGCACAGGGCTTTTGTACCTTTCACAGCTACTTCTACCACCCAAAATCTGATTAATCTGCAGGCAAAAGAAAAGGCACAAAATCTGGAGGGTTCATTCATCAGCCATCGTGCAGAAGCTGAAATACATGAGGTTTATCTGACAAACTGTGGCTCGGCTGAGCCCAGCTGTGACCCCGAGGATCCATCCCTGTGGGATCCATGTGTGATCCCTGTGGGATCTCTTCACAGCCCTGACCTCAACCAGCCTTCTCCCAGGAGTCCACACCAACCTGCCCTTGGACTAGCACAGCCCCTCAGGTGTCACCCCCAGCCAACACAGCTCCTGTCCCTCCCCCGTGGTAATTAACTTCAGACAACACCCCCCCGCCCATCCTTGTGTCACTGTGCTGGGGAGTGACAGCAAACACGGCAAAGGTGACAGCAAAGCCACCAGCTGACACACACACAGTTTTAGCTGCACTGAAGTGATGTCTCATTCTCTGCTGCACTGATCGTGTTAAACACCAATTTAAACCCCGACCACAAGAGAGCAGAGCCCCAGACTGCAGCTCAAGGGGGATGTGTGGCAGGGAAGGGAGGTCTGGAGTCTGCCCTTCACTGCAGTGCCATGGAGAGCAATGAAAGGGGCCACTACTGGCCTGTGTATTAATGCCTGGGGCTTCCCCAGCCTAAATTTAAATGGCTCAAGGCTTCCATCACTCCCCTTAGGATACTGCTCTGAAGCCTATGGAGCTGCTGTGCTCCATGCAGTTTCCCTGGGACTCAGCCTAAATACTTCATTTCTCCCTGCTTTGTCCTACTTAGAGCCAGTAAAGTAACGAAAACATTATTTACAAATTATCCAGAGCTAAGGTTTGCACACAGAATTCTGGGCACTGGGACACTTCTGCACTGTGTGACATCCACATCCAGCTGGCATTCACCTGGCCCAGTGCAGGGTCACTGCCCAAGGACCTTCCCAAGCCTCACACCCCTCCAACCCTCAGCCAAACCCTCAGAGATGCCTGTTCGACCCTCTGGAGGCCGGAACATCAACTCAGGCGTGGGGTGATGCTGCAGGGAATGATGCACTCCCACAGGATGATGCCCCAGGGTACCACATTGCCCCGGGATGGTGCCCCAGGGTCCCACTCCAGCTGGCCACAAGGCACACAGCCTCCTTCTCATGCATCACTCAGAGGACTTGTTGGGAGCTGGTCTGTCCTGGGACATGTCTGGAGCTCTGTCCCCTCTGCCCCTGGTCCCTCAATGCTCCCTCCACCCAAACTCCTCCAGAGGAAGCATCCCTGCCTGGGAGCCACCTCCAGCTGGACACTGCAGAGCTGGAGTGCTGCAGGGGGGAATATTGTCCCTGTCATGGAAAAAGCCTTCAGAAGAGGCCAAGCAGGATATGAACACATTGCAATCCCCCACATGCTGCCCTTGAGTGGAGAGGTCTGTGGAGACTCTGGTTATAAGCCCCCCTTTCAAAGGCTTTTATTACAGACTTAGTCATAAAACTCTGCCTGGGGCGGATTTGGCACTCAAGGCCTCGGCCTGGAAGCCAAACCCTTTTCATTTTTTAATAACATTTCATGAAAATCCATTTGGCCCTTTGTAACTCGGACAGGTGGGAAAACAATAGAGGTTTCCACTTGCAGCCCCTCACACCAGCCCGGCTGCTCATCCAGGGGGCGGCTCCGTGTCCTGGGACCCCCGGGACCCCCAGGACCCCCCAGCTGCACTGAGAGTGTGGGGACAGAGACCCTTTGGTAAAGCCCCATGTCATTTGAGGGGCATTTGAGAGCTGCACATCCCATCCCAGCCCCAGGTCCCTCTGCTGGGACCATCCTGTTTATCCATCCTGGAGCTGAGCACGGGGGATGCTGTTGCCCCCCCATCATCTCACCACAGGACCAGAGTTCCTGGCTCTGCCAGCACCACTGAAGCCTCGTGCCTGTCCCCAGCTCTGTCCCCACATGTCCCCCCAGCCCTTCCCTCCAAGCTGGGATGTGGACACTCAAACTGCCTGTCACACTAAAGGCACTGTCACCTTAAAGCCATGGAGCCCCTGTCACAAATGCACAAGGTGCTGTCAGCACCACCAGGAGCCTGTTCTAGGGAGAAGTGCAAAACCTGAGCCCCCACAGATCACACCACTCCCTCCCTTGGCACAAGTTCCCGTTTGGAATGGGATCAGCAGCCCAGCAAAGGTGTCACAGGGGCGAGGGGCTCTCCTGTCATACTGAAAGCCAAAATATTTACTGGAGCATCCATGCAACCAGCTGTCTGCAACCAACCCTGGCCCTTCCCAGGGCTTCTGTTCAATCCCACTCCCTCACATCTCCTCTCCCAAACATCCCCCCTTCCCTCCTGCCCCTCTGCCAGCCCTCAGCCGGTCCTGGAGGTGGGCAGGGAACCCGTGTCCCCATGCTGACACCCCTCTTGGGCACGGAGCCCCCGCTGTGGCTCTGGGTGCAGTGTCCCCAGCCCCACAGGAGGGCTGACCCCACGCTCACAGTGTGATGGGGCTCCTGGTGTCGGGCTGTGTTTGTACAGCTCGTACCTCAGTGCTGCCCCAGTGCAGGCAATTGCAAGGGAGCAGCAGCTCTGCAGGGAAGGACAGGCTGGGTTTGGCAGAGCCAACATGTGCTGAACCCCACGGGGTCCCGGCAGCCCCGGCACAGGAGCTCTTGGAGCGGCACAGGGGGTCCAGGGCTGTCCGGGGACAGAGGGTGGGCATGGCCTGGGGACCAGGGGACAAGGTGTGCCTGCTGCCTGCGCCCAGGAACAGGGATGCAGCAGCTGTGGGTGCTGGGGAGAGGGGTCTGAGGGCACGGGAGGGCCCATGCACCCGGTGCTGTGGGCTCGGTGCCCTGCAGAGCAGCAGGGAGTGGCCCTGGCCAGGCAGAGGGGACCAGTCCCCAACACCAGCCCCACATCACTTCCCCTGTGGCACTCCAGTCCCCTCCTTGGAGGGCTGCAGGGGCAGTTTAACACCAGATCTGTGTTTGAAAGGTTGGAATTATGAGTCTGTCAGCATTTCCATTTACAGGCCCTGATTAATTTGGGGGTACAGGGTAGGGTTAGGAGTTGTCATTCCAGATGTGAATTTTTACTTTAATTCCCTTAAAAAAAAAAAGAGGGGGGTTTTAAATCCTTTAACTTTGTGTTTTCCCTTTCAAAGGAAGGAAAATATGTGCCGTCTGGCTCTGTTTTGTTTTTGCTGCAGAGCTCCAAATGCTGTTTGCCAGGTTGATGGCCATAAGGGCTTTCACTTGAACCAGGATTGCCTCTGTCCTTTATGGGACTATCCCAGTTTTCTCAGGGGATCCTAACGGGGGGATCTCCCTGGAAACAGCACAGGTGGGTAGAGGAGCTGCTGAGCCTCATGATGCTGAGGCAGAGCAGTGGGTCCTTGTTCCCAGAGAACAGTGTGCTCTGGCAATAAAGCCAAGGCAGAGCTTTCCATTCACCCAAGAAAAGGTGTCTAAACCCTATGGAGGGAGCCTCTTTCCAGGCTGCTCTATTCCCAGTGACTCTCTGCAGCAGGACCAGGAGGAAGGGTCCTGGCTGTTGTCCCCATGACCTGGAAATGTAAATGAGAGGTGGTGAGCTGAGCATGCAAGACAAGGGCCCAGAGGTCTGCAGAGACCAGCCCTAAGGACTTGCTGCAGCTGTGCAGTGAGGGCTGTGCCATGGCCAGGGCCCTTTCTTTGCCATCTCTTCACTCGAGAATATGCCTGGCAGCTTTTCAGCTCCTTGCAGAGAGGCCCTTGTTGTTGCTGCTGCTGCCAGGAGAAGGCTCACAAATAATCCCCCCATTAACACTGGCTCGGTATCACAGTTGGGATCAGTGTTTTCCAGCCCTTTGCCTCGTGCAGGGGCTGAAGGAGCCGTGTCAGGTGTGGAGTGGCTGCATCTGCACAGCAGCAGCAGTGAGGGGTGCCCGGGCTGGCAGGGAGCAGGGCTGGCACAGGAGCACAACTCTGGTTCTTGCTTTCCTTGTTCTACTGCTCCAGCCCTTCTCGACCCCTCGGGAATGTAACCTGCTCCCTCTGTGGGGAGGGAGGGTGGGCAGGGCTGGCATCCCCTCTGAGCACCCACCTCGTGCCCAGGGACTGTCCCTGCCAGTGGGAGTGTCTTACTGGGGCTCCTTGGTGAGGATTTCAGTGATGGGGAATTTTCTGTTCTCTATTTAAGCAGAGAGAAGAGCTCTGACAAGACAAGAGGTAACAGCCTCAAGTTGTGCCAGAGGGGTTTAGTTGGATATTGGAAACAATTTCTTCACCAAAAGGGTTGCCCAGTCCTGGCACAGCTGCCCAGGGCAGGGGTGGAGTCCCGTCCCTGAAGGCATTGAAAAGCCATGTGGATGTGGCACTTGGGGACATGGATTAGTGGTGGCCTGGGCAGTGCTGTTGGGCTGGATGGTCTCAGAGGGCATTTCCAACCTGAACAATTCCATAGTTCTCCAGGAGCTGTCAGAAAGAGGCAGGGGAAGTCCTTCCCTCCTGGCAGAGTCTTGGATCTGAGCTCTGCAAACCAGCCACGGCTCTGCCTCCTCCTCAGCCCTTGGTGGGGTGGGTAGGGGAATCCATAGGCAAGTCAGAGCTGGAGAACCAGGGTATCCCAAGGGATACAGAGCAGGGAGTGAGAGCAGCTGACAGCAGACCCTAAAACTTTGCTGTCTGTAAGGGCCTGTTTAACAAACAGCTACAAAAACACCTTAATAAAATGGCACTGAATGGTGTGTGACCCTGCAGGGACCTGCACCCCTAAAAACCTGCTGCCTCACAGTCCCAGTAATAACCTCCATGGTCACATCCATCCCACAGGCATTTCTGTGCTTGTGGGGGTCCATGAGGACCCTCCCTGCCACAGGGCCCTGCAACCCACACGTGCTCCTGCCCCGTTCCTGTGTGACACAACCAACTTTCCTCCCAGGGAAATTCACGTTTCCTCAGGAGGGGCAATGGATTAATTGCTGACATAAAGAAAAACTGCAGGAAGAGCACAGTTAAAAATCCGAGTGATCAAGGGAAAGGAAACCCTGTGCAAATACAGGGTATCTCTGACACATCTGGTGCTGCCCCTCAGCCTGTTTGCTGAAGGTCCTGGGAGTGGCAGCTGTGGGAGCCCGTGTTCCAGGAGGGAATGCTGATGGACAGGGGGCTGCCTAGTGGAGGGAGGAGGGAGAGGGGAGCTTGCCCTGCCACTGGTCCCTGGGGATGTGAGAGTGCCTGTGCCCATGCCCATCTGCTGCTATGACACAGGGGCTGTTCCCCCCTCACTGGGGTCCCTGGCCCCTGTTCCCAGCCCCAATCCCTGATCCCTGGCCCCTGTTCCCAGCCCCAATCCCAGGTGCAGAGCACCCCTCTGCCCTGCTCCCTGTGTGGATGCTCAGCAGCTCATACCCCAACCCTCCAGCTCTGCACCCTCCCAAGTGCCAGAACAACTCTCACAGCTTTTAAAAATAATTCCTTTAGTCTCTGTGATTTGACACAATTTAGGAGCCTGGTCATGGGAATGAGGGGTCCTGGTTCCTCCTTCCCAGCTCCACATTACAGCTGATGCCACCGTCAGTGTGTGCCTGAGAGAGAGGTTCAGCAGAGGTGGGGATGACTCCCAGGATCAGTGCTGGGAGCACAGGGAGTGCTGGGCCAAAGGGTCCTTGCTCTGCACACTGGAAATTAATACCTGGGCTCTTTGTGTGGGAACAGGGATGGGGCCAGGTGACCTCACTTTGGGGAGAGCTGCAGAAAAAAGGGGATCAGGTAACTGGACACTGAGAACTGCTGGGGCTTCCAGTCCTCCATCCTCTCCCAGGACCATGGCATGAGCACAGCCCCACACGGCATTTTCTGATCAGGCCTTGGAAAACCTGGCTGGAAGGTGGTGCTGGGTGCAAGGACAGTTCACTGTGTTTTCCCATCTTTCCTTCCTTTTTTCTGCTGTTTTTCCATGGTTTTGCTGCTATGGCCCAGAGTGTGGAGAACAGATGGAGGTGGGAAAGGGTGATGGGGAGGGGGCTTCTGGGTGCAGATGAAATTAGTCATGGAAACGCAGTCAGCATGTGCATTCGCACGTCAGCCAGCAGTCAGTGTGTGGGTTATGTCTCCCAAATGAGGTTGGGAAGTGGACAAATAATTGTTTCAGGGTTTGGTTTTAGTTAATTGATTTTTTATTTTTTCCTGGTGAATTCTCACAGTATGGGAAGTCAGAGCAGCAACCACATGAGAGGGAGCTCAGCACTGCAGCCCGGGGAGGGAACCCACCCCAGGGTCTCCTGTGAGCCCATCCCTCACTCCTCCTCGTGGCCGTGGTCCCCGTGGTCCCCGTGGGACCGGCAGCTCCATGGCTCTGGTTTCCATGGAATGAGCAGCTCCATGGCTCTGGTTTCCATGGAATGAGCAGCTCCATGGCTGTGGTTCCCACGGGATGGGCAGCACAGGGCCGGTCCCTCTGCCACCACAGCGATGTCTCAGGGCCCGTGGCATGTCCTGGTGTGAGAAGGGCCATCTGCCACCCCCAGCCCCCCAGGCTGTAGCTGTGACTCCCCGGAGGAGCCCATTAATTAGGGCAGCCCTGGCTGTCGGAGCTGCCGCCCGGGCCACGGGCAGTGCAAGGGGAGGAGGTACCAGCCAGGGAGAGAAAACGGGTCATTTTTCAAAGTGATGAATGGGAGGAAAAGAAAGTGGAAAGGCGGACAAGGGGAAGAGAAGGGAACTGATTTCCAGATAAAGTTTTCAGGACACTTAAATAAACATCTCAGGCAGCAGAGCAGGGGGGTGGGGGCTGTGTGTGAGCTGGGCAGCACTGGGAGCATTTCAGCAGGACACTTCAAATAAACAACATTTACAAACCTGCATGCTCTCCCTCCCAGGGGCTTTCCTCTGAGATTCCCCCCTTCAATTCTCACTGTCTTCAGCTTGCCCCAAATCTTGACAGCATTTCTAGTGTCATTTTATCCCCTCAGCAGGAGGAACCTTGCCATGGCTGTGGAATCCCTCCTTGTCCCAGCCCTCTCTTCTGGTGTGGGGAAGAGCAGCTGTAGATCCCTGGGACCCCTCATCCCTGGAGGAGGAGGAGTGGAGGAGGCAGAGCCATCCCATCCATCACACTCTGCTGTGTCTTGCTGCCTCCTCTTCCTCCTTTCAAGAACAAAAGAGCAAAGGGGGGAGAGCAGGAACTGCAGAGCCATTAAAACCAAAAATGAAAGCTCATCAATGAATTAATACAGCATTAAATGTTAATAATTAGGGGATCGTCAACATTTATGGGAACAGATTAAAGCCAAGTTCTGCTCCATTAAGTTGCTCACGGGGGCTCTGCTTCCCACCCACCTCAAGGGAGGAAGAGCCACAACAGGAGAGGAGGTTCGATCCCAAGGGGCTGCTGCTCCAGCCCTTCCAGCTGCCCCCGGGGCATCCCGGGGGATGGGGACAGGAATTCCCATGCCCGATGTTCCTCAGGATGCTCCTCGGTGGGATGAGCTCTGATGGCAGAGCCTGTGCCTGTCGGGAGCCTGGTGGCTCCCAGGTGAGCACACTGGGATGTGCTGAGCACACTGGGATGTGCTGAGCATCCCGGGATGCAGCACTGGCTCCCTGCCATGAGAGTATCTTGAATGATCCCTCTTTTCCTCACCATTTTTTTCAATGCCAAACCTTTTCTGAAAATACAGTTTTTCATGCACTTTCTTTCGTTTATCTAAAAACTCACTGAAGTTTTTGACAACAGAAAAGAAATAATCTTTTTCAAGTAAAACATTCTTTAAATAAAGAAATGTCAGCAGCTCTGAGGTCTCTGTCAGGCTGCCTGACTCCTTCAGATCTGATTTACCTGCTCACTGCTCGCCACTTCTCCTACAAAAATAACCACTTCCAAGCTTGTGATGGGATCATGGGAGGAACATGAGGGATCTGTCAGCCATCCCTGCACTCCTGGCATCACCTCATGGTTATTCTAGTCAGAGCTGGCACCTGGGAGCAGTGAGAGCATCCCTGGGTCTGTGATGGTTCAGTGGAAGCAGGGCAGCTCTGTCCGGATTCCCGGCCATGGAGAAGGGGCTGGGGAAGGAGGAAGGTTCCCCACTCTGAGACAGCTGGGAAATGTCCCATTTGAGGGCTAAGGCCCTGCTGGTGGGAAGCTGAGGGGGATGCTGGAGATGGGCAGCCAGAGGCCGTTTTGTGGAAGCTGGTCCTGCCCATGGGCTGCCCCCATCCTGGCAGGCATGGGAGCGGGCAGCCAGCCCAGCCCTTTGCTTTATCCCTTGGGAAAATGCAGCTGGAACACTGCAGGGCTGTGCATCCGTGGGCAGGCAGCGGGCAGGGAGCACATCTGGGCCCCCCGGAGCCCATCCCAGTGGGATGAGGTGGTTGTTGGCCGTGCCGGGGCTGGGGGGGGGGACCACGGCAGTGGGGGCCCTTTGCAATCGAAAGCTTCCTGCTGGGGACCCTTCAAGGGCAGCCCTTGTAGCAGATCTAATTATACAAACAATTTTGTTCTGCTTCTCCAAATAAACACAGCGAGGTCTGCGGGACACGGCACGATGGGAAATTAGAAAGGAGAACACTTGCTAATGGGCTCCTTAGCTGCAGGGGTAAACAGATTATTTGAAAAGGCCCCGGCCCCTCCGACAGATCCACTCGCTCCCTCCCCTCTCCTCCCCACCCCTCGCTCCCCCCTGTTGCACCAAATATTAACCAAGCTTGCAATTTAATCAGATCTCTGAACTGTGAAAGGAGACTTCTGGAGATTCGATTTCAAGGCTTTTCCCTGTTAAGATTTGCATTGAGAAAATTAGATTAAAATCCTACATGTAAAAGGAAAGAGGTTCTGAAGGGAGAAATGGGTGTGGAGAGAACCAGGGAGGAGAAGAGAGGGCACAGAGAGGACCCAAGTCTGGCTGCCAGTGGGCAGAGTCGAGAGGTGACTGACTGTGGAGTGGGACAAGGGACCCCCTTCCTGCCCCAGTGCCCAAAGCTTGGGGCCAGAACCCTCCCAGTGCACCCTCTGTGCAGCTCAGAGATACTCCAGGTCACCTCACACAGAAAAGTGACCCATTTTGAGCTGGGAATGGGTGGTGCCAGGAATGGAGCTGGGAATGGGGGACGCCACCGGTACCCAAGGATGAGGTGCCGGTGTCCCCGTGCAGTGTGAGGTGCTGCTGTCCCTGGCACAGCTGCTGCAGATGTTGGAGCCCAGCTCCCGGCACAGCATCCCGGCTGGGATGTGGCAGAGCCCGCGGGGTCCCGGGGGGCACAGGGTGTCCGTGCCCCTCCCGCCGAGCACACACGGACGGGCTCTATCGCCACCCATCACCAGGGACATCACTTGGAGCCAGAGCCCCGCGGGGGCGGCTCAGCGGGAGCGGTTCTTGGCCCGGATTGTGTTTTCATTTCTGCTCCATGTAATTTAGGATTGTATCAAACCCAAGAGCAAACGGCAGTGGCCGTCCTGGCCGTCCTGCTCTGCTGCGGGGCCTCCGGGCTGCTCCTCCCCTGGACCAGGGGGTTCGGCAGCACTGGAGCTGCTACTGGAGCCTCCGTGGGGGGAAATCATTCTGTTTGTGTACAAGTTTCCTCAGCCAGATACTCCGGTCCTTCCCCTTCTACCTTCATTTCAGTCACACTGAGATCTGGAAATTAAATTTTCTTTTTCCCACATGAAGAACCTCCCTTTGACATTTCAACAATTAAACGTGTTGATTTTGCTCTCCAAAACTCTTCACTTTTAAAACATCCTTCAATCCCACTTTTTAAATCCAATGCTCCAGAATAAAACAAACGTTTCCCTGCGAGTGAAATGTAACATTTCATTAAACCCGGATCAATTCCTTTCTCGCTTTTTGATTTCCTAAGCCCAAGACTTTCCGAGCAGCAGCTCTAGCTGAGCCCCTCTGCCCTGGCTGAAGCATCCCAGTGTGGTAAACTCCGGCAGCAAAAGGTGTCCTCAGGGAATGCAGCTTCCTATGGATGCAGACTGGGAAGGCAAACCCCAGGTGGCTCAGTTTGCTGAGGAAAGACGAATTAACAGTGAAACCACAGGTCCTGTGAGTTTGAATGAAGTGGAACTGCAGCCCAGGGTCCCTGACGCAGCCCCTACCACAGCAGTGTCCTGGGTGAGACGGGCAGCAGCTCCAGGGACACCCGGAGTGACCCCTCATGCGGCAGAGCCCGCGCAGGTGTTGGCAGGGGGAGGTGAAGGTTGGGTACCACCGCTTGGGCACCCGCTCCCTGCCCACATCTCCTGGGGCAATTCTCACTGCCCAGAGCGAGGTCTGGTCCCACCGGCTGTTCCAGAGCCTGGGGGCATCTGAGGGCCAACGATTTTCAGTGAGAAAGATAAAAAAATAGGGGGAAAAGAGGCTGAGGGAGGGAAATAGGAGCTGGTAAAGGAACCCCAATCTGTGCCAGGACAGGCGCTGGACCTTCTGCATCTGGGGCGATTGAATCCCTGAGCAGAGTGATTTCCCCTCCACCTCACCGGGGAGTAGCTTTTATGTTCCACTGAAAAGGTATCCTGCTCAGACAGGCGGAGGCATAATGGGAGAGATCCATTAACCAGGAGGAAACGAGGGCATGTTAAACATGAAATATTCATGGGGGCTCTTGCCAGCTTGTTAATGCATTTGTGTTTGCAAAATACCTCTGGCTGGGGAGCCGGGAAGGGAGGGGAGGATGCGGCGGGTCGGGGAGACCCTGGGAACGTCGTGGGCAGGAGGAGGCTGGAGCAGGGACAAAGGCAATTGGTACCTGGTGGTTTGGGCGGGATAGACCCGCTCCATATTGCACAGGGAAATAGGGGCAGCTCCCGGCTTCTCCTCGGCACATTCCAGCCCTGTCACAGGGATCTCCCAGCACGATGCTGCCTTCGCTTCCACAGGGTCTCATGGCCAGCAGCATCCCTGTGCATCTCTCAGCCCCTGAAGGCTTCCCAGCATTTCTGCAGCTTCACATTACAGGGACCTCGTTCCATAAAACTCCCTTCCATACATTTCCTGGGACATTATGAGATAGCATCAATAATTAAAAAGAAACTGCAGTTGTCCAAGCAGGCGCCCCCAGTGCATGTGGTGATGGATGACCCCGGCTGTGGGACGGGACTCATCAGCCCACAGATTTCATTAACTCACCGTGGGTCCCCCAGTCACTCACTGTAAATTAGGGATTGTATTATCCCTGTTATTGTTGTTTCTGTTCTGTCTACAGGGAAAGGTGCAGCAGTGTCCCCCAGAACAGGGACAGGTCCCAGCAGCACCAGCTCTGGGGGGTCTCTGAGCACTGAGAAAGACCCTGCATTGGGAATTTGCCTCTTCCCAGCCTAATTAGTGAAAACAGGTCTGGGACAGACAAGCAAGAGCAGGACAGAGGGAAGGATTTGCCAAGGCTGGCGCTGGCACTGGCTGGTGCAGGAAAGGGGAAGCAATACCCCACAGACCTGGGCTGGGAGCAGCAGGAAAATCACCATGGAATAGAGCTGTAAAATGTCAGCCAGGCTGCTGTAGAACCCCTCTCTAGGAGGAGGAGGCTGAGGTGGGTGAGGGTCTCAAAGGGGACCAGGGAGGTTGTGGGTCCTCTGGCCAACAGTGAAGACCAACAGAGCAGGTGACAAATCCTTCACAGTGAGAACTTCTCACACCTGAGAAACGGGACCAAAGTGCAAAGGGGAAAATGTTGATACAGATCAAGTTTATGCTGTGCAAATACATCCTTACATTGGTATTTGGGAAATGCAATCACAGCTGTGGCCAAGGAGGGATTAGTAGCAGGTTCAAAGGCAGCTCAGGGTGAATATTTCATCAGAAATTGTTTCTGCAGCACCTTCCTGGGTAGCCCCAGTGCCTTTGCTCCCCAGACCCCTGTGAGCTCCTCTGTGAGTGGGAGTCCATGGAAGCCTAAGGCCATGAACCAGTAGCATTTCCCAGTTCATACTGGAATTCACTCTGCCAAAACCCAACTGGAATAAAACCCAGGGTGATGGAAATAACCTGTGGGGTCCTGAAGGGCAGAGAGCAGCCCCTCTCCTGGCAGGGGACACTGGGTGTCTGGCAGTGCTGCAGACCCAGCTGCCTGTGGGGCTCGTGGACACCCCAAATCCAGACCCTGGCCACTGCTCATGAGCCTTTTCTTCAGACACAGCCACATGCTTGGCCCGACACAAAGTTCTGGGCTATTAATCCTCCTCCCTGTTGCAAACCTCCCAGGGCTTTGCTTTGCAAAGGGGAAGTGAGCTGATTATTCCAAACTGGTGTTCAGGGTCATCAGCCGAGCTCCTTCCCACAGACAGGAACTGCAGCCAGCTCGGGCTCACTCCATGGCTCCATGATCTCAGCTCCCACCAGCTGCATGGGCTCGTCCTCAGAGCTTTCCCATCACCAGGATGGTTTATCCCTGCAGCTCCCCACGGTACAAATGAATTACTGGAGCATTTATTTAAATTTCTCTTCCTTTTTGATTCCAAATTTCAGGGCAATGAACTCGGGAGCAGCTCACAGCAGACCCAGCTAAAGGCATTCACAGTGACGGGTGTGGGCAGGGAGCTGCAGGCAGGGGCAGAGGGGATGGATGGCTCTCCAAGCACTCCAAAACTGGGGCTGCCCCAGCCAGGAGGGAGCTGCTCTGGGGGTCCTGTGGTTCAGAGGTGCCAGGGATGTGCCAAAAGCCTCTGGGCCATCCCTAAGCTTGAACCTTTGCTGACCCACAGGAGCTGGAGCCCTCCCAGCACTGCAGTGTCCCTGTGCAGCCCAAGGCACATCCCAATGTCTCCCCTGGGAGAGGCACCATCCTGAGCTTGAGGTTCCAGACACCCCTGGCTGGACCTCGGACAGGGTTCACTGGGGAGAGCAGCTGCAGATGTGCCCTCAGAGCTCACCCCAGTCCCATTCAAGCCCAGTTATTTACTGCAGGGTCTATACTTTCTTTTTCTTTCTTTTCCTTTTCTTTTTTGTTTTTTCCACTGGCATTAAGAGCCTAAAAATAGCCGTGTTTCCCAGCGCAGCCAGCGAGGCAAAACCAGGTTACAGGGGCTGCACAAGAGCAGCCAGCTCGTTTGCTCTGAAATCAAATTTGTTAAGGCATTAGTCTCTCACTCTTCCTCTCCTCCCCCTCTCCCCCATCACAGCCAGCCCAGACTCTCCCACAGCCGTGGCCAAGCTGGGGGGTCACGAATTTGGGGCTGTGGCCAAAGCAATGGGCAGCCACTGCTGGGGGCTTGACATGTCCCCCATGGGCACCTCGGGCACAGGGAGCCTCATCTCTGGCTGTGCCCCATCAGCTCCATCAGAGCTTGTGGGCACGGGGTTGATGGAAATGGGCTCCCTGGGGCTGCAGGGGGAAGGGGTGGGTGCCTGGCCAGGGGCTCCTGCCAGCCCCAGCTGGGGGATGAGGAGGAAAAGGCTCCAAGAGGAACCTCAGGACCCTCAGGCTGGGCAGAGGCAGAAGGAAGGCAGGTGGCCCCTCCAGGGGATGGCAGAGGCAGTGGACAAGACTCAGTGTGTGCGCTGACCACAGGTTGTTACAGAGCAGTGGGATCCTTCATGAATAATGAGCCAATATTGATCATCCTTGCCAGTAAACACAGAGTGACCTTTATTAAAAATACACGAAAAACTCACTCAGGGAAACTTGCTGACTTCTTGCTGCCGACAGATTTACACAAAGAGCTGATGTGTCCCACAAGAGCCAGAAATGTGGTGAATGAAGCAGGAGAGGGGAGCGAGGCTCTGGCACAACAAGCACTGTGTCCCTGTCTGCTCCTGCACACCAGGACCACCGGGGCACCCACCACCCCACTGGGCACCCACTGCCACCCCACTGGAGCCCCTGGGGCAGGTATGCAGGTGTCTGCCCTGGGGGAAACCACAGAACACAGGATATTTGTCCCTGACAGATGCAGTTATTTGGGCCAGGAGAAGGGGTGGTGTAAATCTGGGAATTTGCCCATCACTGGTCAGGTCTCTTTGGGGCCTGAACAATTAATTGTGTGCTGTACAATGGCACAATCATTCCTCCTGGCCAAGGGTGAACATCCCAGTGCTGCAGAACAGCCTTTGTGTGAGCTCAGCACAAGCCACGTGTGTTCCCCAGGGAATTGTGCTGCTCCTGATGCTTTCTCCATGGATTAGAGAAAGGAAGCAGCCGTGGCTCAGAACTGAAAGGAGATGGAGAGCTCCTCACCCCTTGGCCACCACCTGAGCTGTGTGACCCCTTAGACCTTCCTGTCAGCAAATTGCTTGGGACCCTGCAGGGGACAGACCCCAAATCCCTCTGTGTGCCTGAGAGCATTGTCCCAATGCTTCATGAACCCCTGGGGCTGTGCCCACCTCCCTGGGGAGCCTGTGCCCACGTCTGATCTGTCCCTGGGTGCAGAACCTCCCCTGCTGCTGAGCATCAGAGCAGGATGGGCTCCGAGCAGCTGAGCAGCCGTGCTGGGGAGGTTTGCTGTGAGCCAGAGAGTGCATGACGTCCACAAGTGGATCTAATATGGGATTTAATTAATTTATAAATGGAGATACATGGCACTTGGTGATCTTAGTCTTTTCCAGCCTAAATGATTCTGTGGCTCTCTGACCCCACCTGGGGCATCTTTGGGAGCTCCCAGCTACCTGGCTCAGGAGTAGGAACTGATCCCACAAACTGACCTGCAGTTTTCCCTCACCTTTTTCTGTAATTCTTTTTTCATAACTCTTTTTTTTCTAGATATCAGCAAGAAGCTGGGCTTGAGGACTTGTGGGTTTTTTCAGACAAACAAACAGAAACCAAAAGGTAAATGCGTGCGTGGGTTTAATGATCAATCAGTCGCTCAATTTGCACTTGTTTTTTACCCAGCTCTGTGGAGAGCTGAGCGCAATAAATATGTACAGAAATGGAAATGATGGATCTGTTCCCAAACCAGCTCAGGTGTTTGGGAGCTGTGGATACCCAGGGCCGTGTTTGTGCCTCACCTCTGTGACCTGTGCTATGCTGGGATCCAAACTGGGATCTCAGAGGGACAGGATTTGCATTTTGAGCAAATTTCCCAACTTTGCAAGTCGATTGTGCTGAGCTTCCTGCAGACACCTCTTGGCGGAGCGGCTGTGAGGGGAGACAAAAACAGCCTCTTCTCTACAGCACTCGAAATGTTCCATTTTGGAGCAGCCGGAGCAGATGATGGAAGAGAACAGACTCTCCAATCAGTGCTGGGGCAGGAGGGCTGGATGTGACACGGATTGGGATGTGCAGTGGGACGAGATAAACTCCCCCGCTCGTTTGGGCCCATTATAGCACCTTACACATCAAAACACTTGGTTGAAATCAGCCAGCTCTGGGGTTTTTTAATTCGCTCTCTTTCAGAAAAAGCTCAGGCTTTGGGGAAAAAAGTGCCCCAAATACCTGTTTAACAGGCTGCATCCAAGTGATCCTTGAGTGGAGTCTGTCCTCCTGGGTTATTGCCTCACACCCCTGTGGTAACTCAGAAATGGTTTCTCTGAGCCAAGATGGGAACTGGGTAACACACTGCCTTATTAAAGCATCAAGGATATTTCCCTGGATGGCAAGGAGCTGCTGGGATTAAGCCCTTATCCCAGGGATAGTGTTATTACAGCACATCTGGGTGAATTCCTTGCATGGACAGAGGTGATCCCTGTGTCCCATGGGAGGGGGACCCTCGTCCTGCCCTGACACTGCAACAACAAGTGATTGAACCCAAGGGAGCCAGTCTGGGGTGTCTGTGAGGAAATCTGGGAGCACATTAGGGGTGTCTATAAGCACAGCTGGGGTGGCTGCACCCCAATGCCTCCCTGCACAGGGAACCAGGATGAGGGAGGGCAGGGAGAGGGCTGAGGTGCTGCCCCAGCTGCCCTCCTGCCCCCCAAACCTGTCCCTGGGCTGGCAGGGGCAGAGGGACAAGTGCCAGGCTGGTTTCAGAGTGCTCCTGTTGTTTGGCCAGCTTGGGCCCTGCTGGAGTTCCTTAGCAACCCAAAATGCTGATGCTTTCCCTTCCCAGGAACTGCAGATGCAAAGGAAGCCACTTCCATCAGCCCAATTCCACCACTCCAGGGCAGCTCCCCCTTGGCCACTCCAGGACCCTTGGGAATGATGTGGGGCTCTCAACATGCCCCAGCAGTGACTCTGGGGTCCCACTGCACTCCCCCAGTCCATGGATCCTCCTGCTACATTGAAGGGCCAGGCTGCCATGGCTGGAGGGTTTTATCCAGCTGCTCACCTCCCTCCGTCCCTGGGGGCAGATGAGACCCCTCAGGGACCTCAGCAAAGCTCCCTGGGCACCCAGAGCCCTTCCCAAGCTCCTCAAGGCTTGGTCCCAAATCCAGGTTTGTGAACTGAGAACAAACTGTGTATTTTCCAGTCAGACTTCCCAACCACAGCACCGGGGGTGTGGCAGCACGTGCCCACTGGTGACTTCACTGAGATGGCCTGTGCCCATCCCTTCTTGGCTCACCAGGGCTGATTTCCAGTGGTCAAGAATCTTCAGGCTTTGCATCAACCCCTGGGAGAATGCTGGTTGTGTCCTTGTGCTCTCTCAGCCCAGGGATGCTCCAGTGCCACCATCACAGAGATAAGGGTTCCCAGGTTTGATGGCACAGGTTCAGATACATTTGCCCATGAACTCACTGCAGACCCATCTCGTTGTGACCTTTGGGGTGAACTTGGGCTTCCTCAGGTGGGCTGGGACTGCCCGGGAGCCACATGGGCTCTGAGCCCTCCAGGTCCTGGCACTGCCTCCATCCACCTTTCTGGAAACGTGTGCGTGTTGTGAGCGTGGGCAAGGCTGTGGTGAGGGATATGGCAAGGCTGTGCTGAGGGATATGGCAAGGCTGTGGTGAGGGATGTGCCAAGGCCATGGTGAGGGATGTGCCAAGGCCATGGTGAGGGATGTGCCAAGGCTGTGGTGAGGGATGTGGCAAGGCTGTGGTGAGGGATGTGCCAAGGCTGTGGTGAGGGATGTGGCAAGGCTGTGGTGAGGGATGTGGCCAGCCTGCACCTCCTGTGGCATCTCCAGCTCCCAGGGGCTGCCGGACGTGCCGAACCGGCTGCAGCAGCAGCTCTGGGATGGAGCTGGAGATCTGGTTTCAATAAAATCAGCAGATTGTTTCATGGCTGGATGGGAAAGTTGTGAGGCTGCAAGATTTGCTCCTCTGGCAGCTGGATCCTGTTTGGCCATTGCTGCAGCTCCCATCCCACCTCCCCACAACAGGCTGATGTGCCAATCCTGCCAGTTTAAGAGGCATTTGCACAGTGCCCTTAACGTGCTTCAGCTGATGGTCAGCCCTGGAGGAGTCAGGTGTTTGGAAGGGATGAATTTTTTAACTCTCTTCATGATGAAAATATTATGTTCTATTTTATTCCTGTTCTGTTCTATTCCACTGTCTCTGCATCCCACCCCATTCTGTTCCCTTCTGGGTTTCTGTGCTGCTCCGAACACAGAGCCTGACCCCAGTTCAGGTGGGGACGGCCGAGCACTTCAAAATATTGGAGACATTTCTAGGTTTTCTCTGCACCTTTGAATTCCTGAAGCACCGTGACTTCTAAGGGAAAAGCTAAGCCTTGAAAGCTGTAAACAGCTGTTTTCCCTCTTTCTGTATAAGAGCAATCTTAAAAAACACTAAAAAATTAATAATATTTTTTTAAGTATTTTGTGAAGGAAGGCCATTCCAGGAGCTGTCAGGAAAACTGAGTCAGAGTGGAACATATCCAGAGCCTGGCCTTCCTCCTCACCTGCCTCTGTTACTGTCCCCAAACTGGCCCAACTGCAGTTTCTGCTCCATATTTTAGTGAACTTGAGGCATTAAATGAATAAATGTGTAATGAAAGGGGTGAGTATTCGCTCAGCTTGGTGCAGTGTAACCCCTTCACTTTACAGCCCCTTTGTCCCCCAAATTCTGGCAGGGACAGAGGCACTGACTCACTCCCAGCACCTCCATCCCACAGTGTGTGGATACCAAACCCAAGGCTGCACTCTCAGCATTCTGTTCCTGCCAGGACAGAAAAAGCACAGAGCAGGACAGAGCAGCTGTGTTCGCACCCCATCAGCTAAATTTCGATGAAATCATTTTGATGAATTGTTTAGGAAGGGAAAAAAGCCCCATTAACTGTACATTTGCTGTTAATTAATAGCCTGCTTTTTTCCTCCTCTGGCACAGCACTTCTGAGCTGCCTCACACTCTGCTCTGAGTGCAGCATCCTTGGGGGCACAAGGAGGTGGGTGCTGGGGGGGATCTGCACAGGGTGACCCCAGGGAGGGCGGCTGCTCCCAGTTCCGTGCCCTGCTCCAGAGACAACGCCTGAGGAGTGGGAAAAGCAAACAGCTCCATTCTCCTCCCAAACCCTGCAGGGCTGCTCTGTCCCAGCCCGTGGGCAGAGCTCCAGGCACTGGGCAGTGCCAGCAGGGCACACCAGGAGCTCCCCAGCTCCTCGGCTTTATTACTTTTAATAAACATTCTTGTGCTATATTTATTTTCTGTACGTATCTTGTAAATATCTCTGTGATGTCATTTGAGAGGAATGTTGGCTAATATTCCCCAGCAGTCGGATGCCAGAGGTGCTGCAGGGCAGGAGCAGGGCAGTGCCCAGAGCCTCAGGGTGCTGGGTGCCCACAGGCCCTGGTCAGGGCTGGGACCAGCCACACACACAGCAGGGAGCTGGGATGAGGGAAAGTCTTGGTAAATCCTTTTAGTTCATAATGATTATGTCAATGTGCTCATAGGATGCCAAAACGGGGGAGAGGAGGGAGCAGTGGTACCTGTCCCTCTCCCACAGAACCCCCAGCAGTGTGGCATGGGGACATCTGCAGTGTCCCTGTCCCCAGCCCTCGGCACACAGGCAGTGCTTTGGCAAAGAGCTTCACACTGGGAGAGCTGGGGTGTCCAGCCTGGAGAAGAGAAGGTCCCTGGGAGACCTTAGAGACCTTCCAGTGCCTAAAGGGCCTCCAAGAGAGCTGGAGAGGGACTTGGGACAAGGGGGAATGGCTTCCCACTGCCAGAGAGTAGAGTTAGATGGGATATTCTTCCCTGTGAGGGTGGGGAGGCCCTGGCACAGGGTGCCCAGAGAAGCTGTGGCTGCCCCATCCCTGGAAATGTCCAAGGCTGTGCCACTTGCCTCACTATCCCAGCTGGAGAGAGAAGCCCTGGTAACATTTGGTCCACATTAATGCTGGTTTGTTTTGAAATGCAAATAGTTTTTAATCAGAGGGAGAGAGGTGGAAATAGACACTACTTAGTTCCTGCAGTGTAATTTTTTTAATGAACCAGGCATCTGTGGGATTTTTCAATATGTATTTCTTTTAATAGGGCGAGTAACTTTTGTGTGGGCTGAATTAGCTCCAAATGAAAGCAAACAAGGCATAATGAGAAACTGGTTCACTCTTTTCTGGTTTCTCCCCCTCTGGGAGGGCAGTGTTATCCCCAGGCGTGTGTCGGGGAGGGAGGGAAGCACCCCGTGGTGGGAGTCCAGCTGGAAGGTGGGAAGGGGGGCAACAGGAGCTGCCAGCACGGTCTGATACAGGAGCTGGGCACACACGGGGAACCATCCAGAGGCTTTGAGGCTCATGGAGGAGCGGGATATGCCCCTCTCCCCATCCCCATGGCACTGTGGGTCCCCGTCCCCATGCCCAGACATCCCAGCCGCTGGAACTTGACTCTGCCAAGGGGAAGGTGAAAGGCTGGTTTCCAAAGGCGGCTCCACGTGCAAACCTGGGAAGCCGCCACTTGGGAAGTGCACGAGTTTCTCATTTAACGTGGTACCACGCTGCATTCTTTCTCTATAAAGAGCCCTTATTTAACTTGAGGCGTGTTTGTACATCTAATTAAAATGGGTCATGTTTAATTGATTTCATATATCACGGCTGCCACCCCAGCCCTCCCACCAGTGCGGCCCGGAGCCGCAGGTACGGGCACGGGGCTGCTCCCAGGTGTGCCCTGCCCTGCCCTCGTCCTGCTGCCAACGCCACAAGCTCCACGGTGCCCCGGAGCTCCCCCCGCGCGGAGCAGGGCAGGGATCGCCCCGCCAGCCCCTCGGTGGCTCCCAGATGTGCCACATCCCACCCCTGCGGGAGCGGGTTCCAAAGCCCTTGCGGCGGGGAGGAGGACGCTGCTGTCAGGGCAAGGCAGGAGCTGCAGAGCCCTCTCCACGTCCCTGCCACCCCTGCGGGGGCGCTGGGGCTGAGACCTGTCACCCCCTGCGCTCCATCGCCCTGTGCCCGATGTCCCGCAACCCGCCGGCTCCTCGGGAAGGGATCCCGTCCTCCTGCGGGAACACGGGGGAGAGAGAGGACAGCACAGAGCTGGGGACGGCCAGGGAATGTCGCTAGGGGAGACATGTGCCCCCGTCTGTGCCCTCCCCTCTCCCCGGGCCGTGGCCGCTGTGGCTGCGATGGGCACTGCTCGTCCTTCTGCTGTCAGAGCCCTCCCGGGAAGCTGAATCAAACTGTCAGCAAAGAGAGGGTGATGATTCAGCTCCCACCAAAGGCTACACTATTACCTAGCAGCTTAATAATGAAAACTGTCATCATTCCTGCAATAAGGAAAGATAAATAAGTTATTAAAAGAAGAGCCTGCCACCCTCCCCGGGCAGGGCACTGCGCCAGAGGATATTAACTGCTGGCCACAGCCTGTCTGCTCGATGAATGGGGAGGGATACCCTCCCGAGTGCTCGGAGGAAGTGCTCTTTCTCCTCCAGGCGGCTTGGAAAGGGCTCCTGTGCCTGGCACAGTGAGAGCCACCACTCCTGCTCCAGCCACCACTCCTGCTCCTCCTCAAGGGTGTAAAGATAAATACAGCCCCAGGAAGGGAGATGGGGTGGGTGGGGGAGGACTGAGGCTGCGGAGGGGTCAGAGCAGGCTCTGAAGATCTGATGAGCCCAAATCTTGAGCAAGGAGTCTGTTAACCAGAGCTTTGCTGAGCAGTGTCAGTGGGACCCTCCATGTCACTGAGGAGCACCAGGGATCCCTGTGCCCGTTGCTGTGGGTGATGCTGTGCAGGGAAGGGGCCAGTGCAATTTCCATCCTGGATCCTGCTCAGTTCTACAACCAAACCTCTTTTCCCTCCCTGCTAATCCTGCCAAGGTCCCCTAGTTGGGGCTCAACTTTGGCACCTGTCAGTATGTGACAAAGGCACATCTGATGTGGTGAGAGACAGGTGAGAAACAGGAAAGGAAGGAGGAAAGAAGTGACCTTCCTTGCCCAGCTGTATTTTACTGGGAAAACATGCATGAGCTGTTCCATGTCCTCCTGGAATGGGAGGGCAGGAGCCCTGGTGCAGCCCTGGCTGTGGCTGCACAGTGCAGACCCACCAGTGCTGCTCTGGGAACTGGACAGAATAAATGACTTCATAACACCTTCCCTCTGAAATCCTCCAACTTTCCACAAAGAAACAATGTGGTTGTCAGAGCAGTCTAATCACTTTATATAAAAAATGCTCCTCCTTCCCCCCCAACAGTCAGAGCATCTTCCCTGGATCCTATAGCAACACATTCTCCTCCCTGCCTTTTCCTAGGGGTAAATCCTCCCTGGGCCTCTGTCTCCTCCCATGTCCCAAGCTGTGCCCTGTCCCCATCACTGTGAGCTCCTGGAGGCTTAAAAGATATGTCTGTTATTGTGACACCTCCTCTGGGCTGCACTGGTGCCATTTTTAGCCTCAGCACAGCCCCTGGAACCACGTTTTTTAATCGCTGTGTTTCCATGCACCTTCAGGAGCTGCTGAAGTGTCCTGACAAGCCTCTGCAATCAAAGGCTTGGAGCCGCCCCAGGGGCAGGGAGCAAAGAGAAAGGATCACCTGGGCTCCTGCTGGGACGGCCCCGAAGGGCTGCAGGAACATGCCTGGCACAGGCAGTGGGCTCTGGGCCATGGACCCACCACCCACGGTGGCACAGGTCCTGGCACGCCCTGCTCCCCCCCTGGCAGCCCACAGACACCACCGGGGACCACGGGCACGTTCTCACACTTGGCCAGGAAAGAACCTGTAAAGTTAGTGAACATCTGAAAAACTAAGCATCTAATGATCCCCATCCTGCAGCCAGGGGCAGGTGCCAGCTTGGTGCTGGCTCCACATCGTGCCCATCCTGGCACAGCCTGGCATCACTGCTGAATCCCCCTGCACCCACCTGGAGTGGGGACAGAGCAGTGCCACCAGTTAGACAGTGTGGGGGCACTGGGGGAGACGTGGCCTGAGTCTTGACATTCTAGATTGTCTCACCAAAGCTCTGTGTCCTTCGACTCCCAGAAATATTTTACTGAAAACCCATTTCCAGGTCTTGCTGTCACTGGTTTATGTTCCCTCAGCCACCAAGGGGTGGCTCTCTGTAAGGTCAGTCCCCTGCACCCTCAGGCTAAAGCCAAAGGCTTGGCCATGGTGCCATCACCTCTGGGCTGTGGTGCCATCACCATCCCCTCCATTCAGAGGGTCTGAGTGAGGGCAATTTATCAGAACATTTCATTCCTGCACACGTTTCTCGCTGTTCCTGCACAGCACCCGGGAGTGGACAAACGAATCCTCAGATGAACTTGGTCACCGTGGGAGGGAAGAGCCTTATCCCAGCCCACACTGTGAGGTTTCCTCTCACATGCCCCTGGGCAAAGCTCATCGGGGCTGCCCCCCCTCTGCAGCCCCTCCTTCTCCCTCCCTCTCTGCCCTGGCAGTTCTGCACCCAACTCATCCTCCCTGGGACCCACCCCAGCCCCACTCCCAGGGTACCTGCCTGTCTTGGTGCTGCTCTGGAGGCTCCTTCCCCCCAGCCTCCCTCATCCTGGCCAGCCTTCCCCTCTCCCTGCCCTCTACTGCTCTCCTGCCGGCCATAAAAATATATAGAATATTGAACATTATTTTATGACGTACTATAAAAAAACCCAACCTGGAACTGCAAGACACGTGCCAAACCTCAGCAGTGCATGCAGGAATGCCTTTGTCCCAGCTGTTGCTGGATTGCCTGAGCTTTTCCCAGCAGAGTTTGAAGGCTTTTCAGGGCAGGAACCTTGTTTTCTTGATTCATTGACTTTTTCCTGGCACGGGGCAGCAGCGGTGGCTGTGTCTGCACACAGTCACTGATGCCATCTGTCCTTGGGGTTCCATCTCCTGAAATGCTGCCCAGGGTCCCCCAAATCAGCACATGGGAAGTGTGAGAAGGGCGAGGGGCAGGGGCCTCCCCCTGGAGATGCTGCCTGCAGTTTTTGCTCCTTAGCTCTTGTCCCTTTGCCTATCAGATCCCTCCTCCCCAGGCTGAGCCTCCCTGTGCCCACGCAGGCACTTCCTAGGGTTTCACTGAGGTGCTGGTTCCTCACAGGCAGTTTGGGGAACCCTGAGCTGTCTGTGTTTCCCATCAGGGCTGACGTCAGACCCCTAAATCCCCGAGGGGTGCCGTCCCACACCAGTACCCACGGCCCAAGGCACTGGTACCCACACCCCGAGGTGCCAGCCTCACACCCAAGGTCCCAGCCCCTCTTTTCCCTTCCCCTCCTGAGCTGGTGAAACTTTCCTACAGCCCTTCAGCCCCAGCTCCATAAACCTCCCAATTCATTCCACAGATATTTCCTGCACTGGGGCTTTCCGCAGCATCTGCTGGTTTGAAGTGCTCCGTTTATTCGTCCTGGGGGCACCATTACTTTCTGCTTTAGCAGTTCTGTCTGCTCTGAAGTCTCTGCCAGGCTCCAACCACGGGAGAGAAAATTGGTGAAAGAATAGTAATGATGATTGTTATAAATACGTATTTCACTGCTGTGGCTCTTGGTGCACGTGTTTGTCACTGATGAGGAGACCAGAGGGAGGGGGATGGAGTCAGGGGGACCAGACGTGCTGGATATCTCTGGAGGTGGGATCCTGTCTGTCCTGACAGTGGAACATATCCTGGGCAGGCTGGAGCTGCTTCCGAGCTCATCCATCCATTGGGGTGGATGGAGAGAACAGCTGAGCTGGGAATAGTGGGGAAAGAGCCTTGCAAAGTGGGACCTGGGGAAGAGGTGCACAGCCACGTCTCCTGGCTCCTGCCTCAGTTTCTCCATGGATTTTGGCTTTTGTCCAGCTGAGTGGAAACACAAATCACCAATAATTTCACTTATAAATGATCCACATCAGCGCCATCAGCGCATTTCCCCTCTCCTCAGGGCATTATCCGAGCAGGGACTTTGTAAGGCAGTGCAGAGGATCTTTCCCCTTGTTTCTCCAGCTGTGGATGATCCCCTTCCCTTCACGTCCTCAGCTGCTGCAGCCTGAGGATGCTCCAGGCCAGTGTCCCACTGAACCTCCTCCCCTTCCATTTCCTGCTGCAGAGACTTTCAGGTATTTCCTGTAGATGCTTTAAAATTCTTCGAAGGCTTCTCCCTTTCACCCACAGTGGGATGGCCTGGGAGCAGGACAGCAGGAGCTGTGCAGACAGGGGTAGCTGGGAAGGCTTTGTATGGATCAGCATTCCTTGGCTCATTTTTCCACTGAGAGCAGCCCTTCCCTCCCTGCAGCTCAGACCACATAGTTGTACATGGGCTTTCCTGGATCCGAAAATCAATAAATGCAATTCCACCTACCCTGAGGAAAACACTACAACTGCCAGATCATCCCTGGTGCTGGGCTGCAGCTCTGACCAGAAACCATGTGCATGGCAGGGGCTGTGCTGGGGACACACAGGGACACAGGGAGAGCACCAGGCTGTGGTGGGTACTGTTACCTACAGATGGAAACTCATCTCTGAGCTGATCTTCCCTGAACTCCTGTGCTGTGACTCTTCCAGTGGACACCTGTTAAATCCCTACCACTGCCCTGTGGAGCCTCTTCCAGTGCCTGACCACCCTTTCAGTGAAGCAATTTCCCCTAATATCCAACTAAATGTCCCCTGGAACAACTTGAGGCCTTTTCCTCTTGTCCTGTCCCTGGTTCCCTGGGAGCAGAGCCCAACTTCCACCCGGCTCCCCCCTCCTGTCAGAGAATTGTAGAGAGTGAGAAGGTCCCCCCTGAGCCTCCTTTTCTCCAGGCTGAGCCCCCCCAGCTCCCTCAGCTACTCCTGGTGTTCCAGACCCTTCCCCAGCTCCATTTCCTTCTCTGGTCTTGCTCCAGCCCCTCAATGTCATTCTTGTCTCTCCACCCCTACATCCTGCAGCCCAAGAAGGTGGGATAAAGAGATGGAATTACATCAACCACCAGAGCTTGTGCAAAATCTGGGATTTGTTTTTCCTTATTTGCTGTTAGATTGGTTATAATCTCTGCTGGAGCCTCCTCCCAGCTTGGTCAGAGGTGGCAGAGCTCTCATGTCCCTCTGGGGTCGCTGGCTCCTTTTTCACCTCCCGTGCTGCTCTGGTGGTGCCTCCCAGAGAGGGGAGCAGCTCCCAGCAGAACGTCCTGCTGTGGCCACCCCAGCCTCACACTCGCCAGGAGAGCCTTCCCAAACACCCTGAGATCTGTCTCCAAATGTAAACAGACATTTCCATGGAAAACCCGTGGCTTGGCTCAGCAGATCAGGGATGTTGACTGAAAGGCTGTTTTGGAGCCCACAGAGAGCCCATGCAGCCCAGAAGGTCTCAGCTTCCCTGGTTTGCTCACAAGGAAGTTGGTTCTTATGGCAATTTGTGCTTCAATAAACGTGAAATAAAATCCATTCTGCCCTTTCCCAGCTGGCGTCATCCCCACTTCCCTCTGTTTATCACATCAAATCCATCGCCCTGGCAACCACGGCAGCCCAGGAGGATGTTGGTGGCAGATGAGGTGTGTGCCAGCCCTGCACCCTGAAACAAACATCCCTCTGCCACACTCCAGTGGCATCTCCAGTGGGACAGGCTGGAGGAAGGGAGGGGCACTGGGAACAAACCCAAGCTGGGAGCAAAACAGCTTCAGAAGGGGATGTTCTTGGTGGCAGAAGGCACTGGCCCCAGGCAGCACCCGAGGGAGTGACTTTGGAGGTGTCTGGCCATGGGATCTGGAGCCATGGATGTCCATCCTCACGGCCCAGCTCTGGGATGGACACAAACAGGGACCGCAGCTCGGAGCTGGAGTGGGGTCTGGGAGCACTTTGGTGACCTGGTGCCAGGGCAGTTTCCTCTCTGCACCCACCCGTGCCCTCCCACCTCGTGGGGCCCACGCTCCGCCCGTGCCTCCCATCCCATCCCGCTCCGAGTTCGACCCCTTCACCCCTCAGCCGGGAGTCCGTTCCCGGTGGATTCATTGCCTTTAGCCCGTACCGGTTCGGTGTCAGATCCCATTGTCCCACCGCTCCCCGAGAGCCCCGGACCCCGCCGAGGGCAGCGCGGCCCGCGGGGCTCCCCCCGCTCCAGGACTCCCGTCTCTCCCGGAGATGTTCCCGCAGGACCCACAGCCCGGACCCCGCGCCTCCCGCGGTCTCCTCCTGCCCCC
>WEIV01009943.1:37940-48109 GCA_013390005.1 Calyptomena viridis | reverse complement strand
CAATCCAAACTATCCTGTGATTCCATGATTCTGTGAAATGGAATGTTATCATCTTCAAAGCCACGAGCTTTGTACCAACCTGGCACCAGCCCAGGTTCTTTAACTTCAGCTACTCATGCCAGTGGGGATGGGATGGATCCTGTGCTGGGAATGGGACCTCCTGGGCATCCAGAACCAGCCTCATCTGGGCTGGTCCCGCTGGCAGCTGTCATCTCTTGTGCCTCACACTCTCTGTGGCCACCAGAACCTCACTGCTATGTGCCCAGGAAGGACACAAGGACTGTCCAGCAGCCAAGTGAGGGGTTGAATGCCGGGGCCTCCAGGGGACCTTTGTGCAAGACTCGCTCTGGCACCATCAGTGAATGCAGATTAAACAGCCCTGGGAAGTTGCTTCACCTCTTATCAGAGGGCTGTTCTCCTCTCTGCTGCAGTGACTCATGCTCTGAGCCCTTCCCACCCCATCTGGGCTGTGTTACAGCCCTGGACCCCACTCCCTTTCCATACGAACGGGGATTCTCATGGAATGTCTGCCTCCTCCTCCTCCTATCCCTTCTCTCCAGCGTTTCTGTTTCTCAGGTCTCCTCTGCCCAGGTAACAGAGCTGCCTCTAGGCCAGGTTCCCTTTGGCTTCTTCCCAGCTCCAGAACCAGCACTGGAAAGGGGATGTTTCCCGAAGGCTCCCTCTTTTCCAGAGGCTGTCCCTGCCCACTGCTGCCTGCAGGCCCCAGCACTGCCTGCCCTCGTTGGCTACAGATCCTCCCCCAGGCCAGTGTAACTCTGCCCTGCAATGGGAAGGAGGCAGACCTCCAGATCCTAGGGTGTGAGCACAGCTCCACTGGATCCTCATGACAAGCTGCCAGTTGACATTCCAGAGGGGATGAGCACGTGCAAGGTTTAATTTATCCGTCTCAGAAGCACACACGTCTTTCAGAGCTGGGGACAGCGGTGACTCAAAGAGGCAGCAGAGCTAAATCAAATGCCAAACACTGATTCCTCCACACGTCCCCAGGGACTGACAGCCACAGTCACTCTCACCATCTGTCTTCCCACTGCAGCCCCGGCGAAGACACGGTGCTCCAGCTAATGATGGAGACAGCAAGAGAACAAATGCATTCATTTCCAGGCCTATGGATTTTCCATTCGGGGATTTCAGGAATGTGCTGCACTGGGGGATATGCTTTGTTCATCCCAGTAACAGGACAAAGCTGTTGTGCTTTGCTGTGTAACAGGTGACACCAACGGACCAGCTCCTCCCTATCCCCCGAAGGGCATCCTTCAGGTGTGTCTGGGCTCTGAGCCTCGGAGGAAAAAATGTCCAAAAGACTGGATTTATTGCTCCTTGTGCTCTTGCCCTCACCCCAGGCAAGCTTGGAGACCAAAGGGTTGGCCAGAAACTTGGGACACATGATAAAAGCATTTTGTTTCTAGATAGGACACATATTCATGGGAATGAGTCCAGAATTAATAAACTCAAAGTAACAAGGTCATGGTGAATAACGGGGACTCTGGGACATGGGAGGAGAAACCAGCTCAGGAAAACACTGGATTAGACCAAACCTGAAAGCGAATCCCACTTCTTTCTTAATGGCTGAAACCATTTAACAGTTTGTGTTCCTCTCATTAGAGCTCCATTTCAAACTCCCAGGAGAATGGCAGGGGAAAGCAGGAACCAGGGAGCACAGACCAGCCCAGCCCGGGGACATGCAGGAGCTGGCAGAAGGGGGGGGTCTCAGGCAGATCTGGCCTCTGCCCCCCCAGCAAAGCCACCCAAGGGAACACCAGTGCCCTGCCCTGGCTCTGCAGGGACCTGTCCCATCCCGGCTGTGCCAGCCCAGCTCGTCCTGGAGAGCAGCAGGAGGGCTGGGAACACCTTCCTGCTCTCTGCAGCTGGTCCCCTCCACAGTGGCTGTTCCCCAAGGGTGTTTGTTCCTCAGTGCCACTGCACTCACAAAATGCAGAGCATCCCCTTGCAGAAGTTTTCCAGGTTATAGGTGTCTGGGACTTTGGGAAAGGGCTTCAGTGGTGGAGTGACATCCAAGTCAGAGTTCTCACACTGGGAGGGAGCCGCGGTGGGAAAAACCCTTCTCCCCATCTTTGCATATTCATTTCTCATGATTTACAGGCTAATCCGTGCCCCTCCCTGCACCTGGCAGCCTCAGCACCCACCCCCACTTGAATTACCTTTTTCCATGCAGAGTCTGCCAGAGACCACCCACCTTAGTGCCAAGGCCTCCTCCAACCTCTGCCCTCCCTGTCCTGGGGGACCCCCTCCCTCCGGGGGAGCCAAATGTGGCCAAGGGCAAATCACAGCTCCCAATATTGCTGTGCTTGGGGGCTCAGCCTCAAACCCTGACCACGGCCCAGCCTGAGCTGGTGCTGCTCTTCTGTTTGCTCAGCTGTGACTCTGCCATGCTCTTCCTCAGTCCTTCTTCCCATGCTCATGTTCTGGCAGGTTTTCCTCATTTCCCTCATCCAGGCACCCCAGACCTCTCTTCCTCAGCTCCTGGAGGTGCAAGTGTTTGCATGGGAACACCAGGCATGGCAGCACCTCATCTTCCTCCCATCCTCCCTGCAGGTCCTTGGCCTTCTCCCACACCAACACTCACCCCAGCAGCTCTGCTTCCTGGGCCAGCATTCCCACAAGCTCTACACTATCAGCTCTTGGCTCACTTCACACCTTTATCACCACTGCACCTGTCTGACAACCCTTTCCCTTCAGTGGTCACCCAGCACCCCTATGTTTAGCTGTGCCACCAGTGGTATCCACAAATCCCTCAGGCACTGCCTGCAGCAGGGGCATCATTCCCAGGGCTGGTGAAAGCTGTCAGAGGCTGCTGGACAGAGGGTTCCTGCCCTCATGCCTCAGGAACCATCTGCTTTTCCTTCAGAAAAGCTCTCAGGCAATCCTAGTGCCATGGAAGTTAATCCAATTTCTTGGGTGAAAACGAGACAGGAGAAGGAATATATCAGCTCTTCCAAGCTGCAAGAGGGCAGCAAACCCGTTGGATCAAGAGTTCAGACATGCCCCACTCAGACCAGCAATGTTTTATTCAGTGCTGATTTGCAAGTCTCTGCATTCAAAACAGTATTGAAATTACTCTGGTTTCCAGCAATGGCAAAGCCAGACTTAGGCAGGCTGGGAGGAAGCTCATCCACTCACAGCAGCTTGGCTCCCTCAGCACTTTACACTAGAGCAGAGAATAGTTCTGCAACCAATGAGTTGAACATTGACACAACACCCTCCTTTGTTTTCCCATCCATCTGCTGTATTTTAGCTCTTCCCTAATTCCTGAAAGGCTCTCCTTGCAATTAACTTCCCAGGAACAGGTGAGCCCCGTGGTGCTGTGAGTTCTTGGCTGCAGAGGTGGATGTGCAGGTCACACCACGGGAAGCTCTGATGGGCTTTGGTAACTCCTGTGCTCCTGGCCCAAGCCTGGTGTCCCCCTCACCCCAATGGGCTGTCACCCACAGACAGGGTGTCACCCACAGACAGGGTGTCACCCACAGACAGGCTGGCAGGAGAGGGCCAGGGGTCAGACACACGCACCCACCACAGCACTGCCATACCCTGACCCCCAGCAGCCTTGGAAGCTCCCCTACCCCGGGGGTGTTGTTCAATCCAGGTGCACGTTTTATTGGATTTTGTTAAATTAAACATGTGATCCCATATTATCTGACCCAGCTCTGAAGTCTCCCAGGCCCAGGCAAACTCTGCTGCCTCAGCTTTCCATTTCCATATTTATTTACTGCCTTTCAAATCGCCTGGGCTGCACAGTGCAGCCTCTGATGAATAAATAACTGGTGCCCTTACAGGCCAGATTGATTAGATGGATTTAATTAATGAGCCCAGCTCCCCCTGAGGACTCTCCCAACTAAAATACTGGAACCAGCCAGTGTGTGACAGCGCCAGGACCCATTGATTTACGGGAATATGAATTAGGGATCATTTAGTGACTTCATCAATGCCGTAACAAGGACACCCCTGAGGATGGGAGAGGCTGTGAGGGGTCAGGTCAGGGCCGGTTCATCACACAGGGATTGTTCCCCTGGCTGCCTGCAAACATCCATCTGTCCTCCCCATCCCGGCTGGACCCGTGTGCTGGGGACACAGAGAGCCAGAGCTGCAGGGTCACTCCCAGTGGGGGCACACAGGCCCTGCAAACAACAGGGGACAAGGCAAACCCCTGAAAGGGCACAGTGGGGGTTGCTCCACTCTAAGGCCACACCTGGAGCAATGCAGGAGAGGGGGAGCCCACACCGGGCTGGGACAGAGGGAGCTGGGCTGGCCAGGGGCAATTGGGCTGGGGGAATTGAGTGGGGGGAGCTGCCAGGGCCGGCCTGAACCCCCGTGTGCTGAGAGCCAGCTCTCTAAAGGGGACACATGTGTGACAGGGCACTCAGAGCCCCCCAGTGCCCAGTCCCAGTGCCACGGCAGGTGGCAGCCCCGCACAGACCTGACCCTGCCAGCCTCCACATCGCGGGTTTGTTAATGAGTTCACTAAATTATTGCTGAAGTTAATTGAGACCCCCGTGGTCCCCTTCAGCTCCGCAGCCGCCCGTGGCACAGGCAGGAGCTGGGAGTGGGATCGGGAGCGGGATCAGGAGCACGCGGGAATGAACGGCCACGGGAACATCCAGCACCGACTGTCCCAGTGTCACCTGCCCTGTCCCGGTGCCACCTGCCCTGCCCCGGTGCCACCCGCCCTGCCCCGGTGCCACCTGCCCTGTCCAGTGCCACCTGCCCTGCCCCGGTGCCACCTGCCCTGTCCAATGCCACCTGCCCTGTCCCGGTGCCACCTGCCCTGCCCAGTGTCACCTGCCCTGCCCAGTGCCACCTGCCCTGTCCAGTGCCACCTGCCCTGCCCAGTGTCATCTGCCCTGTCCAGTGCCACCTGCCCTGTCCAGTGCCACCTGCCCTGTCCGGTGCCATCTGCCCTGTCCCCGCCTCCACCTGGCACAGGCGGCTGCCGGGCTTATCACAATGACGATCGTCAGGTTTTAATTAGGCTCCAACACGATTCCTGTCACAAACACTCTGCTGGGGGTTGTTTGTTTTAATTTGATCAGGGACAGGCACAGAGAGGGGGGAGAAGGAAGGTAATTAAATTTGACTAAAAATCTTGGAATGCCATTAAAGCGGATGTGCTCATTTGCATAATCCGCTTCCCGCGGCGCCCAAAACTGCCACCAGTTTATTGTGACTGGGTTTCCCCTCCAGAGGACGCTGCCCACCCGCAGAACCTGCACGGCGAGGGAGGATGGAGATGCGCAGGGAGAGTGGAAGAAGTCCGGTGAGAAAAGGGAAGGATTCCTGGCTGGCTTTTAGCAAAGCGAAGTGGTTAAAGTGCCAACACCTGGGTTGGGTGGGTAAAACATCAGCCCCGCAGGTGCTCGTGTGCCGGAGCCTGCTGGGAATGGCGCTTCTCCCAAGTGCTCCGGAGCAGCCTGGTGTGAGTGCCCGAGCCCCAGCCGAGGGACAGAGCACCTCCGTGCCGTGGGCAGGACACCGGGAGCAGGAGCAGAGCGACAAGACAAATCCAGCCGGCTGTGCCTTTGGATCCCAGCGCTGGGAATGCCGGAGCACCCGGAGCTGGGGGTTCAGGCCCCTGCACAAGGTCAGCCAAGCAGCAGGTGGGTGGGATCAGAACGGCGTTTCCTTGTTTTGTGACCTTAAACTGCAGCTTTTACCCTTTGATACTTCTCTTCCCTCCTCGTGTTTCCCTGTTTAACGTGGAGAAAACCCCGTTGCTGTGTTCCCTGCCTTGGCTGTCCAGAGCAATTACCCGGTAATTATTTCTGCTCGTTGGCAAGTTGGTTCTAATGATGTTTGCTGAAGGTTTGATTACTATTGCAAACACTGCTTCCGTATGTGGAGTCAAGGCTGGGATGCTGGGAATGTTTCTGGGAAAAGCAGGTTTTCTAGGGAGTGGCTGTGCTTAATGAAAATACCACAGTTGGAGCCAGAGGTTGTGGTGCTGTTGGGTTTTGGGGATTTTTTTTTGTTATATTGATAAAATAATAAAGGTGATAAGGTCACACAGGTGACAAACAGGGATTTGATGATAGATGGTAAAAATAGTGGATAATTTGGGAAGAAACATAGGAAGAGGGGACAGGGGTGATTTGGGGAAAGGAGGCAGGGGGGGATATCTCCTTGCTGTTCCTAGGGTGTGTTTACAGCCAAGCAGAACCCTCTGGCTGTTTAAAGCAGGAGCAACCTGGAATAAAACCTTGAAATGAAGGAAGGAGAGAAACAATGACAGGGGTGATTTCCCAGGTGCTGGGAAAACTAAGGGCTCATCAGTGCTCATCCAGGGGCTGGCAGAGTGGGAGAGGTTCTTGCAATACAAATACCACCCAAAGAAAGGACTAAAGAGAGCCAGGGCAGGACAAAGAGGCTGAGCCACCACAGGGGCACTGGAGGGGAAAAAGGGACATGAGGAAAGCTTTTAGCAGCTGAGAACTGTTTTACTGAGGAGAGGAAGGTGAAATGTCGTGGGCTCCCAGCTGGGCTTCAGAGGCAGCAGCAGCCTTGGGAAAGTTCCCACGGGGAAACTGCCTCTTCCAGTGGCATTGTGGAAACTGGGCCTCCTCCTGCACTGGGACAGAGCTGCCAGTAATAGCAGAGTGGGCTCAGGGCAGCAGGAGCCCAGTGCCTGCCAGCTGTGCCAGCAGCACTCACATCTATCAGGTGACGTGACTTGTTCCTGCCCTGAGAAGAAGAACAGATTCATTTGTCATGGTCCAGCAGAAACAGGGTGTCAGAAAAACGAATTGCAGTTGTGAGCAGGGGAATGTCTGACGTTTCTGTGGATGTGCCCCAGGAGTCCCTGGGGAGCTGCAGCAGTTGTGCACTGAGGATGGGCCAGCGGGGATATAGGGAAGCCCCTCACATGGCTTCTGCAGCCAGAGCCAGGGATCCCTAGAGCTCTGCCCTCCCAGTTAAAAACTGTGGGGCTGACATCTTGGCTGTAACTAAAAGGAGAGCTGGAGCATCCTCTGAGCACCTTTCCCAAATGTTCTTCCATCCTTATTTGTAGTGGTGCTACCTAAAACAGCCCCTGTCTCTGAAGAAAGACTTGGTCTTGCATTTCTTCCAGTCCCTGGTCCTTCCTCTTCCCACAGAGACTGTCTGGCTTTGCTCACCTACAGGTTATGGTCAGATTTGTCCAGAATGACTCTGCCCACATTCCTTTTGAACTTTCAAAGCACCAGTTAAAGCAGTGCTTTTTTCCATTTGTCTACTTCCATCTCCTTTCTGCCTGGAGGAAGGATCTCCTCCCAGATCCAAGGACAGAAAAGGAATGCAGGAATGCAAGGCCTGCTGATGTGCACACACATCATCTGGTTCTGCAGTGGGCTGATCCCTCGGGATTCCTGCTGGGACCACTCACCATGTGCCAGGCTCTTCCCTGGGCAGGATGTGTGATCCCAGCCCGAGGAGCTGTGCCCATCAGGGTGCTGGGGCAGGGCTGGCAGCACCACACAGGCTCACAGCACCTTCCTTTGTATGAAAATGAACAGTTTTGCCCCAAATCGATGGGTCTCTGGATCAGACACTGTGTTTCCTGCAGAGATCCTGAACCAGTGTCCTGTTGGTGTGACTGCCACGCTGGGTGGGTGGCACTGCCTTTGCTCAGAGAGGGGGGAAGCCCCAAGGCAGAACTGAGGGACTATCCCAGTGGAAAACCAAGTAAAAGGGAAAACGTGGCTTGGTTTGCTCCAAGGTCCTGCTGTGCAGGCCGGGGCTGCCCAGCTCTGCCCCAGAGGCTGCACCTCGGACACCTCGGGATGGAAATCTGGGCTGTGCTGTTGCACAACCCCCCCGAGCCCCCCAGCCCGGGCTGTGACGGTGCCTGGCTGCACTGCCCGCAGGCTGAGCCCTGCAGGGAGGTGTCCAACACACTTCAGCGGGGCCTGGTGGGAGGAGTGAGCCCAGGAGCTGGACTGAGGGTGCTGCCAAAGGGTGGCGGTTTTTTGGCTCATTAACAAAGCTCACATTAAGAAATACAAATGTGGTGTAAAGATGCTGTGACAGCACGGGGTGAGCAATTGTACTGGGCATCTTTTCATTAGTATTATTAGTATATTTTAACTATTAAGTTTTCATATCTCAAGCCGTGAAGTAAAAGTTTCTCTTTTCTTTCCCGTTCTCCTCCCCATGGTGGGGTGGTGGAAGAGATCAGCTTTTTGGTGCTGGGCTACTGGCTGGGGTTAAAACCACAATGTGGGTGCAGGGAGGGAAACCAGTTCACTCCTGTTCCCTGAGAAAGTTATTCCTGCCCACTGGAAGCCCCCCCAGCATGAGGATACTGCTTAAATCCCCCAGGACAAGAGGGTCTGTCCTGGCTAGGACTGATTTAGGGCAAGGGAAGTGTTTTGCCCATGAGGAGGGAGAAGTTGTGGAGATGCAGGGGCCCCATCCTAGTCTAGTTCTGAAGGTGCATGTTGTGCAGGTGATGGGGGGAGCAGGGAGATGCTGGGCAGGGGATGGGGGGAGCAGGGAGATGCTGGGCAGGGGATGGGGGGAGCAGGGAGATGCTGGGCAGGGGATGGGGCCAGGGGGACTCCAGCAGCCAAGGCCCCAGTGCTACCTGTGTGCTGAGAGCTGTGGTTGTGCAGTGCCATTAGAGATCCTTCTGTGGGGGCTGAGATAACAACCCAAGGAGTCCAGGAATGAGCAGACAGGCCCCATTCCTGGGATGGCCCACACAGCTGGATGTGAAGGCTACAGCTTTTCTTTGGAAAGAGGAAAAACTCAGTAACTTTCCCCAGATGCACATTTCCAAGTCCCTGTAATGAAAGACAACTGGGTGTCTTCCAGTAATTGGGCTGTACTCTAAATACAGTACAGCTCCTACCTGACTGGCTAATAAGGAACGTTTTTTTCTCCTTTCATCTCTAATTAAGACGAACTGAGCCTGGCATTGCTGCTCTGCAGTCATTTCCCAATGTAGAGGTTTGCTAAATTGTAGGGATTGGCTTTTAGAAGGCTTGAAAATATTAATCTGAAATAATGTGCAGGGGAAAAATGTGGATCTGTGTTAACAGAACTTGGAGGATTGCAATAAGGAATTGATTTTTAAATGTTATTTTGTGCAAATGAGGGGTTGGAGGAAAACACTCTTGGGCTAATTAGCTGTTGGTGCTGAGCAAATGTGGATTTGGGAGCGTGGCTGGGGTGTGTGAGCACAAAAGCCAGTTCTGCAGAGGCTTTGGGGTGTTACTTAGTGTCTGCACCCAGCAGTGCAGAGGGGAAGGGAGCCCCTTTGTTCAGCTGCCCTGAGGACTTGGGACCCGGGGATGGGGATGAGATGGAGCAGGACAAGTTTCCCTGTGGGAGTGAAAGTGCCCTGAGAGCCCTCACCCCTCCATCAGTGGGGTCCCCTCTGCTGGGACCCTGCAAAATGAGCTAAGGGCGCTGTGCTGTTGCACAACATTGGGAGAGTCCCCTCTCCAGCCCGTGCAGGAGCCCTGGCCGTGACCACTGCTGGGCTCAGGCTGAATTCTAGAGGAACCAGGGCTGCCCAGTTGTCTCTGCCCCCTCTGGTGCCAGAGCAGACTCACTGCTGCTGATCCCACACTCTGGCCATGCTCAGAGAGAGATTTCTTGCAGCCTCCATCATCTTCATCTACTCCACCCCATCACTGCCCCCAAAACAGCAGAGAGAGGTGTTTGTTCCAGGGACATCACCAGCACAAAGTGGTTCTTCATCATCATCACTGATGCTTGATTGATGCTGGATACTCATTTTCCTCCTGAGGCTGCTCTCCCTGCTGCAGGTGGCAATGCCAGGTGAGCCCCAAACCCTGGCAAGGCCCTGGAGCAGAGCCCTGGGTTTGGCTCCTCACCCACACATGGGCAGCCCCAAGGACAGGTACTGCTCAGCCCTGGGCTGCTCCAGTGCTGGAGAACCCCTGAGAATGGAGGTTTCCTCATCAGCCAGCAGATCTCATTAGTAGTTTATTAATTACATGAATGGGTACAGCAGCCCCCATCCAAGTCAAACAATTGCTGAAGTTTCACATGATACAATACAAAAGTCCCTTAAATACAAAATATCCAGCTCTGAGCATCATCTGGGGCTGAGCTGTGCCACCAGTGTTATATATTAATATTTCCACCTGTACAAGTATTTATAGATAGAAAAAAGAAACACTTAAAAAAAA
>WEIV01009943.1:0-37872 GCA_013390005.1 Calyptomena viridis | reverse complement strand
ATATATATATATATAAAAACCCACTAGAGACTGATTTGTGGGGGGGTTTTCGTCAAAAGCCAGACAGAACATGTTATGGCCAAACTGAGACTGGGGAACCCCAGCATATGTGTTGTATTGCCTTCTAGTTGGACTTGGGTCCCTTCCTGAATGGAGAAACCAGGTCGTTTTCCAGGTGGTAACAGCTCCGTTGTCAGCTGCAGGGGAGGAGAGGGGCACAGGCTCTGTGGTTATCCAAGAGGAGTGAATTCTGGACAGCCTCCCCTCCAGCCCCTGGTGTCCAGCAGGGGACAGAGCTGGCCCCAGCAGGTGGCACAGAGGTGACACAACTTGGGAAACCACACTCTGCTGCACTGTCTTTGTGGAGTCTTCAGCCTCGAGTGCTGCTGGTGCTGCTCTGCCCTTCTCCCCTCTTGAGACGTGGCACTGAACCCCGAGGGCAGCAAAGAATGAGGAGCTGCTGCTCTGGGGGTCCCTCTCTCCCTGAGTGCCTCCTTCCAGGCATTGCCCCTTCCCCTCGTAGCCCACTCAGAGGCAGCTGCTCGGGGTCTCCATGTACGTCCTGCACCATCCAAACAATGGGCTGGCTGGTTTAGAGGGAGGGACTTGGCCTGGAGCATCGTTCATCCAGCCCCACTGACACCCAGTGCACCAGAGGGCTTTTAGCCAAGGAAGAGCAAGGCCAGGAGTACAGTGCTGCTTCTTCCAATAGTTCTGTCTGTCCCTCAACTAGTTCTGTCTGTCCCTCAGCCGGGGCTGGCACTCGAGCTGTGCATTTGTATCTATAGGGAGCCCCCTTCTCCCAAAAGAGCAGCCTCTTCTCCCAAACCTCCCAGGCTGTCCCCACCAGCTGACACCACACACATCCTCCACCCTCCACTTCCCCACACAGCACTGCCACCTGCCCCGTCCCCTCCACGTGATCCCATGGTGTCCCCACTCCCTGCTCCTGCCACTGCTCCCTGCCTGTGCTGAGGGTTCCTGCCACAGGCTGCCTTCCCAGGGATCACCCCACAGCCCCTGCTTCCCCCTGCTCCCCACCCCTCCTGCGGGACATGGATTGCATGGCTTTGTCCTGCCCCGCAGCCCTTCAGTCCTCAGGGGGACAGGGATTGCCCATCCTGGGGGGAAAGGATGTTTATGAACATGTGCCTCTGCCTCCCCTTCCACGGGCACTGCCCATGCTGTGCTCCCTGCCG
Source organism: Calyptomena viridis (assembly GCA_013390005.1). NCBI lineage: Eukaryota > Metazoa > Chordata > Aves > Passeriformes > Eurylaimidae > Calyptomena > Calyptomena viridis. The sequence goes on along the minus strand of WEIV01009943.1, from coordinate 36,673 downwards.
AGGGCTCAGTCTGGATCCACCAGCACGTCCACACTAGAGAGGACAGAGTGTTATCCTGGTGCCTCAGATCTTCGTCTCAGGACCGTTGGGACTCAGGGCTGGGAAAGAATCTCGGATCCTTGCCAGCTCCATGGCACAGAGGTGGCCAAAGACCTTGTTGTACCACTCAGGAGACCGACCCCTGGAGAAATGAAGAGATGGGAGAGGGGTGAGCTGGCAGGAGGGATGCTGGCAACTGTCATGGAGCAGCATGGTGCTCCCTGTTGGGGACAGACACCCGGCACAGCTCCCACAGGGAGGGAGGAGGACGTGAGGAATGAGTACAATGTGCCACAACAGGGCCCTGCCTCCCCTGTCCCCACTGCAGACGTAGCAAAGTGGGGGGACATCTGTGACCCAACCAGACTCCCCCTTCCATCAGCCCACCCTCGTTCCTCTGCGCTCCAGCACTGCTTGGCAGTGCCAGTGCCGTGCTCCAGGTCCACAGGGAACCCCAAGTTCTCTGCAAAAGCTTCCAAGGGTTTGCTGCCATCTTGGAGCCACCAGAGGAACTGCCAGCACTGGCTGAGCTGGTGGCTCCTTGTCCAGTCCCCACCTGGGACTGCTCAGCCAGCAGCCCTCCCCTCGAGGCAGGCAGGGACTGTGCTGTGGGAGCTGCCACCCTGCCCGTGGCCAGCCCAGGGACACGGCGGGATGGGAAGCTCTGGTGCCCCACCGTGACCCGGTGCTCCGTCACCTCCCTGGTGGCACCGAGGGCCCCGTTACCTGAGGTCAGCTCTGCAGATGTGGGTCACTCGGGAGTGGCCCGTGGCACTGGGCTCAATGAGGAACTGGGACGTCAACACCACGGCCTTGACGCCTCCCTCGAGCGGCGCCTTGTCGTGCTGCACCGACAGGGCCATGAGCAGGCAGGCCCCGCGCGGCAGGGCCGTGCGCCAGCACCTGCGGGACAGGGTCACTCTGGGCCACCCGCCACCTCCACAGAGGGCTGAGGGGCTGAGGGAGCCCACACAGCCCAGCGAGGAGACGGGGCGGGAGCAATGGGATCCACCAAACAGGCCAAACCCCGCGGGGCCCCTGCCCGCGCTCACCGGAGCACCGTGCAGTCCCGGTGGGGGTGCGGGGCCATGCTGTCTGTCACGTAGTGAAACACCTCCATGTCCTTGGCCACGGCCTCCACCACCTTGCTCTGCAGCAGATCCTCGTCCCACAGGTGACGCTCCCTCAGCACCCGGTGCAGCACCATGGCAGGAGGGGCCTCCACGTCCGTGGAGACCTTCCAGAGGCGCAGAGGGTGCCCGTCCCCCACCTGAGAGGACAAGGTGAGGGTCAAGAAGGCTGACTGGTGAGGGAAGGGATGGCGTGGAGTTGTTCTGGCTGCTGGAGAAGCATTTAATGGCAGCAAACTGCTAATGTGGTGGGCTTTCTGCCAGGACTGCTGGGCACTCAGGGAAAGGGTTTTTCCCTGGTCAGGGAAAGGGTTGCTGATCCCCCCTTGCACAAGAGAACAAGCACCAGGAGGTTGCCAGCAGGTCAGTAGGTGCCTGGAGATCCCAGTGGTCACCCCATAAATAATTTCCCCATGTCCCCAGGTCCCTCCACACAGTGGCATTTACCTTTTTGCAGGATAGCTCTGTATTTAGGGGCCCTGGAGTACTCAGCCACCCCTTGAATTTCTCTGATGACTCTTTGAGCAGGTTCTGGACGCTCTGCTCGAAGTAGGAGTGTAAATCCTTGCTGTCCCCCTGGCACACCAAGTCAGTCAGGGGGTGGGGATAAGCATCTGCAGCCATATAGGAGCTGCTCAGCTGCAGCAGGATGTCATGGGAGACCTGTAAAGCAAGAGCACACAGATCTTCAGCAAGCCAGAGGGATCCTGCAGGGATCCTGTGGATGGTCCTGGGCAGCTGAAGAACCACAACTCATCCCCCCAAGGAGTGGGGAGGATGGACACAGCCCACCTGAACACACAGCCTGCACCACCAGGAGATGCACCTGGGTTACATCCCCAGGGTGACCGGCCGGTGGCACCTGCCCTGCTGAGGGATGAGGGCCCTCATCTCACCCCAGGACCAGCACCTGCCAGCAAGGTCACACCTCCCACGGGCAGCACTGGGCTGGACACCACTGCCACCCACCTGGAAGAGCTTTTTGCAGTCAGTGATCATGTGGGAGAGCCCCTGTGTTGCAGCCATGTTCTCATTGAGGTCCTTCTGGTCCGGCTTCCCCATGGTGCCTCTCTTGTGTATGGCCCTGGGGGGAGCAGGGGCAGGTGGTGCTGAGATCGGTGGGAACCCCACACCTCTAGCACCCTGTGGTTCTGATTTGCCACAGAGCAAGGACCCCCACTCTGCAGAGCAGAGCAATGGGGACTGTGCTGAGAGTCCCACCATCACCCCGTCCCACTGGCCTCCTCCACTGGGTGGAGAAGGGGTAGTGGGGAGGTGGGGGCTTGTCCACCCTTACCTGGGTGAGGTGCTTTCCTTCTTGGACACATTGAGGTGGAAGATGGAGGGGGCCAGGCACACAGCCAGGTTCCCAGCAGTCATCTGGTTCTCCTCAGCCGAGGCGATGTCGCTCAGGAAGTAGAGCAGGGTCTGCAGCACCTCCCGGTTCTCATCGGGCATGAGGATGATGGCAGCCTGCACTGCCTGCAGCCGCTGCTCCTTGGCCACGACTGTGGGCACAGGGCAATGCCAGCGCTCAGCAGCCACCACCTGCTCCCACCACCTCCATCCAAGGGAACAGAGGGACCCCTCCTCCCCGGGAGACCCCACGCTTCCAGCCTGGCCCTTACACTGGTAGATCTGCAGGAAGGTGTCTGTCAGTTTGCTGGTGAAGATGGGCTCGGGCAGGTCACGGAAGTACTGCTTCAGCAGGTCGGCCACGTCGTACGCCGACTGCCCCGCGTAGCTCACGTTGTCGGGGCTGCTCTCGTTCATGTGCCGCAGCGCCTGGATCCGGGACTTCACCCCTGACTTACGGAAAATGCCAACCTGCCGGGGCACGGGGGGGTGAGTGGGCACCCATGGGACAGGCAAGGACGCCCCCTTCCCAAAGGGCTTCTCTCCTGGACCCAGAGGAGACACTGAGTGAGGGACGGCCAAGGGGACAGCAGTGGGTGCGAGGTTCCCACAGACAGTCCCACCCTCCTACTTCACCACAGACCACGAGGTGAACAAAAGGATCCCCAAAGCTGCTTTTCCCCCCAAATCGAAGGGCTGATTGCCAAGCAGTTGCAGCATCACCTGGTCTAGGCACTGGCTGCGCAGGTAGCGCATGGCCTGCTGGATGCTCTGGGGCAGGGGCTGCCCCGTGCGCTGCACGTTGACGACGGGCGGCACCCCAAAAACCATCTTGTCCCTGTAGTCGGGGACTTTATTCCTCTTCATGAACTTGGGGACAGTCCTGCAAGAGTGGGAGAGAGAGATGTCAGCGCAAAGCCTGGTGCCCTCAGCACCCCCTCGCAGGAGGAGCGGGATCCCAGGAACACACAGACACACACGTTTGGAATATGGGCGAGGCAGTTTCCCACCAGGAATGGCACCACCTTCCATTAAGCCAGAATGCTTTGATACTTGGCTATGAAAGGAAACTACTGTCCCACTCTCTTAAGCTGCTGCAGCAGTTTTTAATGCCCCACAAACACCTGCAAACCCTGCAGCTGCAGACAATACCAAGAGCCTGGGGATCAGCCCCAGCTCTTCCTTGCCAGAGCAAAGCCATCCCTTGTTTCAGCTTTTGCCCCTGCCTCTGCACCACTTCCACACCCCGAGGCTGCCCCAGGCTGGAGGCAGTGCCCAGCACAGCATGAGCTGCAGCCCATGGGCACTGTCCTGGTCCCCTCTCTGCCAGCTCACCATGTCCAGGCTTGTTTGTGGGGCACGGAGTACTTCTCCATGATGGCAGTGAGCCGGAGCAGGGAGCACTTCTGCAGCAGGTTGAGCTGGGCCGAGGACTGGCGGTTGATCTCCAGCGAGGCTGAGTTCAGGCTGGGCCGGTGTGAGTTCTGGAAGCTGTGCCAGCGTAGCTTTCTTGGGGGGACAGGTTGGCATGAGGGCTGGTGAGCCCAGGGAAGGGCTCCTCCCTGCCCCATGGGACCCCTGGCTTTGGAGAAAGTGTGGGTCCAGCAGTGGGCTGAGCCCAGGGGTCCCAGTGCCAGCCCCAGCACTGAGTCTGCTTCCTCCCCTGGACGCTCATAGACCAGGGGGTCCCAGGAAGAGCAGGAGCCATTTTCTGTGCCCTCAGGGGACTGTTCCCTCCCTCAGGCTCCCCAAAACAACCAACATGCTCTCCCCTCGCACCCACACCAGCATCCAAGGGCAATACCAGGTTGGACAGGGCTTAGAGCAACCTGGTCTACTGGAAGGTGAAACGAGATGGCCTTTAAGGTCCCTTTCAACCCAATCCTTCCTGTGATTCTGTGCTGCACAGCAGCCCTTGTCAGGAGATCATCACCCCACAGAGTGATGTGAAACGAGATGGCCTTCCACCTTCTCAAGAAAAGACCCCACCAGGGCAGTGCTCTCTGGGAACCTGCTCAACCCCCTCCGGGAAGGCTCCTGCCTGGCTGCTCCTGAGCATCCCCGAGTCCAGAAGGACACACAGGACATTCCCAGTTAAGAAAAGCCCCACTGCTCTGTATGTCTCTGTGGGTGCAAGCACAGCACCCTCCAGCACTACTAAGCAAGGCCGAGAACAGCCACAGAACTCAGCGACAGGCAGAGTTCTCCAAGGGAAGGCACCCGGGAGCACTGGCACAGGGTTGGCACGTGCCTCCTGCGTTTACGCTTATTTTCAGTTAACGAAAAACCTTTTCACCACGGGTCCGTGGGGCAGAGAGGGCTGGCAGCGGTGGCAGTGGTGTCCTGCCGCCACCAGAGCGCACCAGCGCCCCACGCTGCGCTCCTGCCCACACGTTTCGGCTGCTCCAGCAGCATCCCCCTCCCTCCGCCCGCTCCTTCGGGAAGGGGGGTTCATCCAGCCCCCCGAGGACGGGATTCGGTTCTGCTCCTCAGAGCAGCTGCGCATCCTTCCCTGCTGCAGCCGTCCCGTCCCGGGAAGAGTTCAAGGCCAGGCTGGACGGGGCTTGGAGCAACCTGGGATAGTGGAAGATGTCCCTGCCCGTGGCAGGGGGGTGGAACGAGATGGTCTCTGCCCCCTCCCACCCAAACATCCCGGGATTCTGTAATACCTGCAGGGCCTCGTGAGCGACGCTCCCACCCCCGAATCCCGGCGCTCCCGCGTCTCGATCTCTTCAGTCTCGTTGAGGGAGTTCCCTGTGCTGTCAAAGTCACTGGCGGAGGTGCCGACATCCGACATGGATTGCTCTTCAAAGTGCAGGTTGGAGGGTTCCCCGCCCGAGTCCGACTCCACCTCATCCTCCTCTTCCTCCCCCCCTTCCTCCCCATCCAGGCCGGGGGCGATGGCTTTACACCAGAGCTCCACCTTCTGCTGCAGCCCCCACATGTGCTGCAGAATGTCGTCGAGGTTCTCATAGGTGACCTCCCCGTTGTTGCAGAAATCCTCGCTGCTGCCGAAGTCCGGCACATTGTCGTAGACGCTGACCCGGCTGCCCAGGGAGCTGCAGGAGCCCCGGCGCCGGCGGGCAAAGCCCTGGGGGGAGGACGAGCCCTCCACGCTGCTGCTGCTGCCGCCCCTCCCCAGCCCCACACCCGCGCTCCTTGAGTGCCAGTGGGTCAGGGAAGTGCCACCGAGGGGACACAAGCTCTCGATGGACAGGGATTTGGGGAAGGTGCCAGGCTTGTGGTCACAAGGGATATAGACCAGGCAGTCCCCGTGACGAGCTTGCCGGTGCTGGCACTCTGTGGCAGCCCAAGTGCCACCAGCTGCAGTGGCCGTGTCAAAGTCCTCCAGGGAGACTCCGGTGCGTTTTGGCTCAGAGCCTCCCTTGGTGCCTCCAGCGCCGAGCAGGCACTTAGTCCTGTATGATACCGAGAAGAAGTGTTTTTTGCCACGGAAAGAGGCAGGTATCTCTCTTTTAGAGGAGTTGGTCCTGGTAGCTGTGAGCTCCCCGTTGCTGCTCAGGGAGCCCCATCCCGGTGGGAGGGTGGCACTGGTGTGCAGGGCCGCCCTCCCGGCTGGGCTGGCTTTCTCCTTGTCCTTCCTCCGCAGAGACTCGATCCGCTTCAGGAAGCTGTGAGTCCGTCGCTTCTTTGGCTTCTCCTTGGAGCCCTCTCTGCGGCCTGGGGGCTGCTCCAGCAAGACCTGCTCGCTCGGGCTGCAGCTGGTGGCACTGGCGGTGGCACGGAGGGGGGACGGGGGTTCAGACGGCGTCACCGCGGTGCCCAGCGTGCCACCCGTGCCACCCACACTGCCCGTGCTGTGCAGGGACGTGGCCTCTGGGTTGGTGCTGAGGTCTGTGAGGATGCTCTCATGGCTGGACACTGGCCTCATGGCGCAGCTCAGGGCCTCCGAGCCCTGGGAGAGGATGTCAGCAGACCCCACCCGGGACCACCTCTTGCTGTCCCTCTGGAAAGCCCAGCGGTTGCTGATAGCACACAGGTCTTCCTCCTCGGAGTCTTCATTCTGTGAGTGGTTGAGAGCAGGGGATGATCAATCAGCTGGAGCCATGGAGGGTCAGCGTGTCCCCCCAGAGAGGGGCACAGCCACTGGCATGGCCCCAGGTGGGAAGGAGAGGTGTGTTCACCCCCTCAAACCAGCCCAGGGCCATCACGGAGCACCCCAGGACACTGCCCCACACCAAGCACATGATCCACTGCACCTCCTCAGCTGCCCTAAGTGCCCAGGACTTACCTGTTTACGCTGAAAGTGAACATCCAGCTTCATGAAGGCACAAGTGTTCAGGGTCATCAGCCTCCTGCAAGAAACAGAGAGGCTTTACCCTGGTCCCAGCCCTGGCTCTGCTGCAGTCACAGGGCTTTTGCTTCTTTTCATTTTCCTGCCTGAGAGTCCTGGCTGTGCCTGTCACCTGTCAACCCCAGCTGTGGCTCCAGGGGCCAGAGGGAGACCCAGCTACTGAGGGGACGATGCCAGCAGATGGTAGCCCAAGCTGGGCCACACACATCCCAGTTGCTGGGGCCACTGGTCCTGTGAGTAGGCAGGGACGACCTGCTCCAGGTTATTAGAGCAAAACTAGCTCGGAAGCTCCTGTGGCCAGGCCAGGGAATGACTAAAGGACCTGAAGGCTCAGACAGGGTGGGACAGGCAGAGATCTCCCATCATTTCCCACCCCACTGCACCCGGGAAGTGGTGTGGGGATTCCCCCCTGCTCAGCACAGCAGCCTCTCCTGTCGGGAAAACAAGTACCGGACCCTGTTCCCGCCCCTTATCTACCCTGGGTGGGAGGGACAGCGCGGGGGCAGGGGTGTGATGATGTGTCCCGAGAGCCAAGGCGCTGCTGAGTCACCAGAGACCCGGCTGACACACGGCCCATCCAGTCAGTCCCTCCCTTTGGGTGTCGGCGTCTGTGCCGGCAGGGTCCCCCCAGCAAACACTGCTCCCTGCACAGTCCCTCCCAGCCCCGCTGCTCCAGCAGCACCGTGTCCTGGTGGAAAACACGCAGCTGGGCTACACTGCCTGGCACCAGAATGACCCATGTCCTATGAGGTATCGTCACACAGAGCCACGGACTGCTTGGGAAGGCAGAAACTCTGGCTCAGAGCAGCCAGTGCAGGGTCCCTGGGACAGAGGGTCCCACTGGCACAGACCCATCTGTGCTTGGCAAACCCTCCCGTGAACCATCAGGTCCCACCCTGCTGGGAGCCCCCACAGTTCCTCATCACAAGGCAAGACGTCTCCTCTGGTGCACAGACCTGGCTTCCACCCCAGGCTTTAGTTCTCTGAGACATTACACAGCATCTTTGCAAAACAACCCTGGCAGTGCTGTGCAATGGTTGGATTAGTGATCTTAAAGGTCCTTTACAACCTAAATGATTCTGTGACTCTCTAGTGAAGGCACCCTGGGCAGACACAGCTCACTGCCCTGGGGATCACTGCCAAAAGATGCCATCTGGGGGGGTGTGAGGGGGTAGGGGAGCAGGATAGTGGGCACAAGTTTGCTTTGACAGTTCAACTCTGACCAACCCAATTCTAATTGAGCTCTACAGTCTGGTTACCCAAGCTTGAAATGAAAGCACAGCCCAAAAGCCCCACAAAGAGAAGAATTATTCTTGGGAAATGTTTCTGTTCTCCAGCAGCTCTGGACATTCAAAAAAGGCTGTTGTTTCCCTGGAACCACCCAACACCAGCAGTGCTGCCCAATCCAACTGACACATCCAGAATTCTCATTGTGGAAGGAACAACAACATCAGAGCAGGCTATGAGCCCAGCTGAGGTACAAGGTGGGCACCTGCAGCACCCACCACGCTGGCAGCCCAGGGCAGCTGCCCTGGCCCTTTTGTGGGGCACATCCCCGTGCTGGTTCCATGGCCTGCACCGTGCAGGGGTGCAAGGGAACATTACCTGCACAGGGATTTGAGGGAATCCTGATCCAGGAAGCTGTGGTCCTTCTTCACAGCACCGATGTCGAGAGGGAACAACGAGTCTGAGGAGGAAAGTGAGAGGGACATGAACCAGCTGCTCCATCAGGCACATAGGGAAGCAGTGGGCACGGGAAGAGGGAGAGGCTGCAGGGAACAAGAGGAGGAGAGACCCAAGTAGCTGGAGACCACACGGTGGTGGTGCTTACCCAGGGTATGCCCCCTCCTAGGTATGTTAGGTGAGGGTGACGAGGTGCCCGAGGGCCTTCCCTGTCCATCTCTGTGCACAGAGACAGCTCTGCTGGGATCGTGCACGTGGGACCTGGACCCCCAACCCCAAGGGTCTCAACCCAGCTGTTCATGCAATCAACAAGGGAAGGAAAACAGAGGGAAACACTTGGAGGATGTGGAGAGTCCTTTGGAGACAGGCTGGACAGGGGCTGGTTCATTCATGGACTCGGCAGCAGCGCTGCTCCTCCGTGCCCAGCTGTGAGCACCTGGGGCAGGGGGTCTCCCAGCAGGAACCTGCCTGTCCTTGCACGTGGGGACTGCTCCCCAAAATAGACACCAGCAGCAAACAGGCAGCCCATAAAGCCATCGCTGGGGGCCAGTGCTGCAGGGGTGGTGGAAGGGCCCAGGCAAACAATAGCCACGGCCGCAGCCACCGGATCCCACTTCCCACTATTGTCCAGGCAGGCAGGGCCGGTGCAGCCTCGGCTCCTCACATCACCCCCTTGGCTGGGACCCGAGTGCCACCGAAGGTTCCAAGGAAACACCCATGAGCTGGAGGTGAGACCCAGCACAGCCACCCTGCGACCCCCCCCGGGCACCTGGCACAGGAACTGGGAGTGCTGGTGCCCTGTGCCTGGGGAGCCCTGGGGACCCAGTCCATGCCCTGTGCCCAGCGAGCTGGGGGGACCTGGTCTGTGTCCAGGGTTTGCCAAGTGCTCAGAAAGGGCAGGCAGGAGCAGGGCAGGAGCTGCAAGATTAGCAGTGGGGAGGGAGGGAAGGAGGGAGGGAAGGACGTTCTTGCTCTCCATGTTACCTACGCTGGCTGCCCTTGCCCTCCCACCCACGGCAAACATTCCCTGAACCTCTCCAGAGTGGATGGCCCTCCAAAGCCTGGCTGCCCTTGACAGGAGCAGCTGCCCTGGGACTCTTGGAAGCCCTGCCTTAAGGGGAAAAGTTCAGGAATGCAGGGAAGTTAACTGTGGCTGACTTTCCAGGCCACAGCCAAGGTTACAGCCAAGTTTTACACATGATCATATAATCAGTGAACAATGCTCTCCATCCCCTCCTTTCCTTGGAGCTGTGGGTGCTCTCCCTGCAGCCCTCCTTAGAATCTGGATGAGACAGGGGCTGTGGGCCCAGGTACAGGGCAGGGGTCAGTGGGAGGAGGCTCTCACCTTCGTACAGCTGGGCATACTGGGGGAATCCTGCTGCCCGCAGCCACTCACAAGCTTTCTTGGCTTCCGTTTCTGGAAGAAAGCAAAGAACCAGCATGAGCATCCCAGCAGCAGCGGCAACGCCCCCTGGATCAGAGCCTGCTCACCCCAGACCCCCAGCACTGAGCCCGTGTTCCATGTGCAGAGCAGAAGACACCCCTGGCTGCAGAACTGGGAGCCAGGGGGCCCAAGGACAGTGTCAGGCACAGAGGGGTCTCGGGCAGACACAGCTTGGCTGCAGCTCTGCAACAGCACTGGGTGAAGAGCAGGAGGTGACAGGAATGATGGGACCACAAGACACAATTTTAACTTTCCAATGAAACATCTCATTTCTGAACCCACCAAACAAAATATAGTTCTTGGCCAGGCAGGAGAGGAAGATATTTTTTTGTAATAATGAGTTCAGAGCTCATCAAAGCTCAGGGCTGGTCACTTCAGCAAACATCCTCCAGAAAATTCTGCCAAAGGAGCCCTTTCTTCCTACCTCCTTCCTACCACCCAGCCCTCCCCACCTCATCTTTCAAGCTGGTGTTTATCCCAGCAGGCACCAATCCCCTGATGGGGGTTCCCACCATCCCACCAGCCAGTTCCCACCCCTCACTCAGAGATCAGCTGTTGCCCATGAGCCCATCCAGAGGGCAGTACTATTTCCTGGGAAATTCCTCTGATTTAGAGAACTTGAGGGAAAACAGCACAAAGCTCCCACTGCCACAGCAAGTCATCAGTCCAATGATATTTTTACATTTGACCTCAAGGGTAGATAATGTTTTAGCAGCTTCAGGGTCTGGCCCGTCCCTCCTGGAGGTACCACCCTGCACACAGTGGGCTGAGGCCAAACCCACCCAGCACTGGAACATCCCAATACTGTTCCCATCCACCCGCTGTCTCAGCCCAGAGCTCTGGCTCCATTTTGCATTCCCAAGTCCAAACCTACAGCAGGAAAAAAAGGTCCAAACAAGCAGCTCAATTCAGGACAGGACCAAGCCAAAACCCTAGACCCGAATACTTAGGAAGTTTTGGAAAGAAGTTTTGGAATGAGCATCTGGATCTGGATCCAAACCACACAGCTGTCCTTAGCCATGCTGAGAGCCCAGCCAAAACCTGGGGCTGACCCCTCCTGCCCCTGACAGGGCTCAAACCCAGCAATCCCAGTGGACAACTCAACCCTGGAGCTATCCCAGGTCACCTGCTCCATGTGAAGCATCACATCCCTCCCAAAGACCCTGACACTCCCTGAGGAGAGCACCCCATGGCTGTGGCTGTCTGGCAGGAGGGCACCAAGACTTGTGGTCCCTGTGAAAGGTCTTTGGCCATGCCAGGTCTGGAAGCAGATCCCTCCCGCACCCAGAGGGTGGGCAGGACCAGGGACGGGCATTTCCCACACATCCTCCCTCCGCCAATGGACCTGCCAGCTCTTCCTCCTTCTCATCTCTGCTCCCCCTTTGCTCCCAGTGGAAGCTCCACGGGGCCATCCCAGCCAGCAGTTGCAGCTCCAGGTGCCCCCAACCTCCCCAGGGGTGGGTCTGGCATCTGCCATGGAGAGGGCGGCAGAGGGAAGGGCAGCAGGAGCAGAGCCCGGCTGAGCTTATCCCTGCCCACGGCGGGGACAAGGGCACGGCCAGGCACCGACTGGGACACGGCAGAGCCCGGGACACCCAGCGGAGCAGGAACAGCCAGGATCAGCCGGGGAACAGGGGGAGCAGGATGTTCCACGCGGGACTGGGCTCGGCCACCCATCGCCCCGGTGGAAACGCGGAGTCAGAGCACGACATTTCCTTCCTCTCTGTCACCTCCCCTGCACAGGGGCTGGCGAGGGGCCAGGGCCCCGCACCTCCCGCCCTCCTCACCCTCTGTGGGAGCTGGTGCCAGGCTCTGCCCACTGCAGTGAGTCCCGCATCCCCGCGGGGCTCCTCCAACGGGGAGAAGCCCCCCATGGGCAGGGGGCTTTGCCCACCCCGGGCTGAGCCTCCTTACGTGGAAGTGCTGGCACAGACAAGGTTTCCAAGTGTGTCCTGTCGCAGAGGGAGCCGGCAGGCAGCTTCCTCCTCCCGCCCTTCCCACAGACGTGCTTTCCCAGGGAGGCGCAGGAAAGGCAAAGGCTCCTGCCGTGGGGGCACGGCCGGAGACTGGGCACAGTTACCTATTCCAGCCGCGTTCCCAGCCCTCCCTGCCACCTCCTGGGAGCCTTACTGCCAGGGCAGGGTGATGGGATCTGAGCCCAGAACTCCTTCCTGGCTGCAGCCTCCCATGGGAATCCAGCCTGATCCCAGGGAATGCTGCCTGGAGACCCTCCACTGTCTCAGCCTGAGCTCCGGCAGCAGCAGAGAGGGATTTCCAATGCAGACATGGAAATGACATCTAATATAGGCTCATCAAACACTTCATCCACTCTCATCAGGGCACACACAGGGGCTCATTGCCTCCTCTGGTCAGCAAAGGATTTCCAGGAGCTTGTAGCAACTCAGTATCTTTGAGATCTGCAGTTTAAATGGGGTGGAAATGATCCCCTTCAAGTTGCATCATGCAAGGAGCAGGCACAGGCACTGGCAGACAGGCACCAAAACATCCCTGACAGAGCCCCCACATCCCTGAGAAACAAGGGGATAAACCCCACCAGCTTCCTGACTGCGGGCACAGAAGGTAGACCAGTGGTCTCATTATGTCTCATGCTCCCGAGGAAGTTCTCCATGGGAGATGAGCCCTTGGAAAACACCTGGACAATCCCATGGAGAGAAACGGCACCAATGCCCTCACTGGAAAAGGCTCCCAATGGTGCACAACCCACATGAGCCACCAGAGAAGCCCCCAGACAAATCCTCTGCCCTTCTCCAGCATCTGCTGAGGCTGGATGGCATTTCCCAAGGAAAATGTATCCACAGCCACTCTCCTCATCCCTGCACCCACTAAAGGGCTCAGGTGAACCAGAAATGCCCTGAGTGGGTCCAGCCCTCCCAGCCTGGGGGCATTCTCCTGGTCCCCTCTAGATGGGGAATCTGGATCCCCCAACACCCCCAGCACACCAGGGTGAGGGGCAGAAAGCAAAAAAATGAAGGAAGAGGAGAGGTTCCCATTGTGCCAGAAGAAAAGGATGAAAATCAACATGGGAGTGGAAAAAAAGGACAAAATTCCCCAATCCACTTCCTGCAGTCCCTGCACTGTGGCATTTCCCTGCACATGACCCACTGATGGCTCTGACAGGAATGGTTCTGGCTGTGGGGTGACTGGAGCCTGACACCTCTGCCCCGAGTGCTGTGGGGGTTCCATCCACCCCGCCCTGGCCTGGAACATGTATGACAGGGAAAAGCTCCTGAGCTTTAAAAGCTCTATTTATGGCTCCTGAGCCATAAAAGCTCTAAAACCAGCAACCTGGAACACCAGAGGCCAGTGGAATTACAGGCAGGAAAGCCACTTCCCAGAACCACAGCTCTGCACTTTTGCTTTCACAATCAAAACTAAGAAGGAAGAAATCCCAGCCCAGGTTCCCAGCTTCCCACAGCAAGATTCCAAATCCCCATAAAAAGTCCCACACAGCCAGTTAGTGTATGAGGAGAAAACCTCGCCACAAAATCACTCACACATTCCCTCATGGAAAGCTGGAAACAGCTGCCTGGCACTGCGTGGGAAGCTCCAACCCCAGCACCAGTGGAGGAAAATTGCTCTTTTTTCTTTCTTTTTCATGTGATTTCATTCCATCATGCCTCAAAATAAATCTCTGCCTACAACAGGGACTTCCCTTCCTGGCTGTAGGCAGAAGTTCTTGCCTGCTTTTTACAGCCAGGACAGAAACTCCCGACACCTCTCCCAAACCCAAACCAGGGGGATGTGTGTTCTCTGCTCCAAAGTGTGAGGAGCTGAAGGAGGTTTCCCATGGGAAAGGTGCACCCTGCTGCTGCTGGAGGTATTGGGGCCAGCACGGCCAGGGAGGGAGGGACTGACTGCACAAACTGCCTCCCTGAACTGCACCACTTCACCAGCCAAGGGTCAAACCCAGACCTGCCCTGGGTACACCCTGCCCCTTCCACTGTGCTCTGGAGGGAACCCCCACGCTGCCCTCCTGGCACTGGCACGGCCGGGGCTCAATGTCCACCAAGCTGGATCTCAGTCCAGGAGGCAGAGAGAGCTTCACACAGCCATGGGCATCCCCCGTCCATGGGCATCCTGTAACAGGCATCCTCCATCCATGGGCATCCCCTGTCCATGGCCATCCTGTAACAGGCATCCCCCGTCCATGGGCATCCCCCATCCATGGGCATCCTGTAACAGGCATCCCCCGTCCATGGGCATCCTGTAACAGGCATCTCCCATCCACAGGCATCTCCCATCCATGGGCATCCCCCATCCACCCCTGTGCAGCCTGGCACGTGGCACTGACAAACTCCAGTTATCTGCTTCCAGCTCCCAGCACCATCCAGCAGAGCACAGAGGTTTCAGAGCTGCCAGCACGGACACGGACAGGGCACAGGGGTAGGGATGAGGAATGCTGTTGGATGTTCTCCCAGACACAGCGTGTTTCCATAATTAACCTTCACGCAGTAAATAGGTCTCATAAGTTTTTTGGGAACTGCTCCTTGCTATGTCATCAACCAGGAATTGCTCAAACACCTCCATCACCTCTAGCCCTGAAATGTCTGGTCCAAGGGCAACACTGCCCGGGGATGGCACCTGGCAGGGGGATGGCACTGCAGGGGCACCAGAGCCCCTTCCCACCCAGCTCCAGTCCCAGACAGCTGCTGTGTGGTGCAGGTGAACACGAGGGTCATCCAGGGGTGAAGATGATCCCAGAGGCAGCAGAGGAATTGCTGGATGATGTTTGTGCTGGGGTCAGTACCCGAGAACCAGCTGGTACAACCAGGGCAGGAATCCCTCTGGTACCAGGGGCAGGGAGACCAGAACCATTGTGTTTCTGGATGAGATCTGGATCATAACTGATGTGGGATGGGTGCAGAGCTCCCCCAGCAGCACTGGCACGGCCCCCAGAGCACCCCCTGCCTTCTCCCTGCCCCACTCACCCCTCGGCTCAGCTCCAGGGCTGTCTGTAACTGCCCTTATCAGCTGGGTGAATGTGGCAGCTCTGCTTTCCTCTCCTCAAACGAGCCCAACAGCAGCCTTGGACCTGCTTTATTCTGTTCTAAAAGCTCAGAGCAGCCCTTTGCACCCAAAGAACCAGAGCCTCGTGCTATGCAGTGCGAGAACATGGCTGTGAGGAAACCCAGGTGCTGCTGAAGCATCATGCCCAGCCAAAATGCAGCTCCTGCCCTGGGACAAGAGCTGCATCCCATCTGCACAGGGAACACCACTGCTTCCCCAAGCAGCACTCAGAGCAATTTAAATTCAGGTTTGCAACATGTGCTGTCTTCAATAAAGTTGGGAAGGAAGCACTGAAGCAGCCACACCAGCCCCAAACAAATGAGGCTTAGGATCATGGAATGGTTTAGCCAGGGAAAGCCCTCTAAGATCATGAGGTTCAGCACTGCCAAGGCCACCACTAACCCACGTCCCTTCCTCACACCAACACACCTCCACAGCCCGTGCAGGGCAGGGTGGAGCAGTGGACGGCCACTCTCAGGGGCACGGGGTGCATCAGGAGGGAAGGACACCCCTTCCATGGCCGTGGCAGCAGGATGCAGCAGGGTGGCAGACACGGACCCCTGGCACTGCCACGATGGCTACGGGAACGTCCCACAGGATGTGACAGATTCCTGCTCCCTCAGGACGCCTCCTCCCGGCCCTGAGCTCCAGAGGGCCCGGGAGCAGCAGCTCTGCAGCAGCCCAGGGGTTACAGGTCCCACTGCGAGCGCTGCAGCTGCACAGCAGATGTGGGGGGGAACAAGGGATGGAAAGAGAAGGGAACAGAAACAAAGGGCCAGGAAGGTGAGGGCCCTGACCCTCCCTTGCCTTCTCCACCTGCATTTCTGCAGCTGCTCTGACCCCAGAGGAAAAAACAAGAGGGCAGGACCCCCTGTGCTGGGGAGAGAAGCAGCAGCCACCCATGTGCAAGGGGAAGCCCAGCAGGAACTTGGACTTTGATCTCTGAAGGGGCAATGTCAAAGCAATCCCATGGCAGAGAGAGTCTCTTGGCTCCAGCCCACCCTGTGCACCACCCTGAGAAGGTCCATCAGTGCCAGCACAGCCACCAGCTGCCTCTGTCAGACCTATCCTTGGGGTGAATCCCTGCCTTTTTTTGGCACTGGTTCATTATTGCCTTCCTGGGATCCACGCTGGTGTTTGCTGAGCCCAGAAAGAGAAATCCAGAAGAGAATCCCAGAATTGTATGGGTTGGAAGGAACCTCAATATCCTGTACACCCACCCCCCTGTCAGGGGCAGGGACACCTCCACTGGACCTGGTTGCTCCAAGCCCCATCCAACCTGGCCTTGGACACTTCCAGGGATGGAGGAGCCACAAGGTGCAAGATGAAAACAGCCACTCACATGCTGAAGAAAATTAATCCATCTTGCCCATCCTGTATCCCACCCTTTCTAAAATTGCCCTGCTGTTTTCCTGTGGACCATCCCATGGATGTCACAGGCACTTTGTCTGGACTAGTGGATGCCATCCCCCCGAGGGCAGCCAGCTGTGCTGGGCAGGGCACCCAGCACCCCCTGCAGGTACTGCCCAAACCACACCTCCTGGACGAGGAGGGATCACATCATACATTTCTTTATGTGGACAACAACAAAAGTCCAGTTTCCACCTCTTGGAAGAGCGTTAGACCCAGCACAGACAGCACAGCCCCCCAGAGCCCCCCTGTCTCTGGCCTGGCTGAGGTTGACACCCCTCCTGCATCCTGCTACTGCTTTTAGCACAGCACACACCACAGACAGCAAGAGACCCACACCAGCCACAACCAAAGGCCAAGGAAGACCAAGGCAAAGGAAAACACCAACAGTTCAGATAAAAATACAGAACCAGCAGCAGCTGTGGCTTTGCAGGGAGCTCTCAGCTCCCACTGCAGCACCCACTGATGCACTTTTGCATCTCCTGCTGCAGCTGCTCTCCTGCATCCCACACTAAGGAATGACCCCAGGCTCCCACTGCTAAATCCAGGCACTAAAAACCAGTTACTCGCTTAATACACAAGGGAATTTCCTCCTACAGTTATGCATTTATTTGGCACAAACACGTGTGTGTTACCAGAGGAACCCAGGGAGCAGCACTCCCTCGTGGTCCTGCTGCAGCTCTTTCCATGCTGTACAGAATGACAAACCCACCCCGTACCCACGTGAGAAATGCTCAGGCTCTGGTGGCTTCAGTGGGAGCCCTGCAAGACCCCGGGGCCAGGGAGCCCAAACCACAGCTGTCACACCTGGCCAGTGGGCACTGCCACAGCCCTGGCACAGAAATGTGCCCTCACAGAAGAAACAGGCACTGAATTGCCAGCAGAGGCATGAAGGGTTACTTTAAGGCTCTCTTCTTCCCTTTTTAAAGGCTGCAATACAAAAATAACCCCAAATCAAGTATTTCCCAGCTCTGTGCAATAACCTGCCTCGTTTCCCTGCATTTCCCATATTCCACTGTCGTGTGACTCCAAAGGCACCTCCCTTCTGCCCACTGGCCACCAAGCTTGACTTTGGTTTATCAGCTGGTCCTTGCCATCCGGGAGGAGCACAGGTCCCTGCACAGCTCCTCGCTCAACTCCTGAAATCCCACTGCACATCAGAAAGATCTCTGCAAAATTCAGGATTTTAACCCCAGGGAGTCCAGGATGTGCAGCCGAAGGTGCCCCCTCAGCCCACTGCTGGCACGTGGGAGGTGCAGGGACAGAAGTCCCCACTCGGTGCAGGGATAACCCCAGGCACTCCTCCAGACTGAGCCACACGTTATGGCACAATTCAACAAAAAACCCAAAGCCTGATTTTTACAAAGTGGCCAAGGAACGTTTTTCAGGAGGATGCAGGTCTGTCTGTGTGTGCCAAGGCAGGACTGGCACCTGCCCCTGGGTGTCTCCCATTGGAACCCCCTCCTGCTGCAACACCCACAAGCATCGCTCAGGCATCACCTCACCACAGCCCCGGAAGGCATTTCCCTCCCGCCCACAGCTCCAAATCCCATCCTCTTCTCATTTCCTCCTCTCCTCTTTCTTAAAACTGCTTTTAAGTCAGTGAATTGGTGTCAGCAGGTGATGCCACATCCCACGGCTCTGCCGGCAGCAGCACCATCGTGCTCTCCCTGCTGTGCCGGCTGCCATCCCACCACACTCACTGCCTGGCAGGAGCCAGGGGTCGGGCTCACACAAAGACATTTTGGCACAGGCTCCGGAAAAAAACAGATCAGGAGGAGCTGGCACATGGCACCCATCGTTCTCTCTCCGGCTCCTTTGACTCTGTCAGAAATAAACCCAAATATTCCCAAGCCTGCAGGTCCCTTCTGCTCGCTGCACCTTCACTGGGGAGCAGAGGTGGGGAGGAAAAGCCCCGCGCAGTGTGACCGAGGCCAGCCCGTGCTCTGTCACTGCCACTGCCCCTCTCATCCCACCCCGGTCCCAGCGCCCTGTTCCCTCGGGCTCCCTGCACACCTCACTACAGCCCCTCTCGGGGCAGGGCAGTAGCCACAGATCACTTCAAGGGGAAAAAAAGGCAAAGGAAAATCTGTTTTTCAAGAAAAGATAAAAAAAAACCCGGCTCAACAACAACACAAACGACACCTCCGAACCCTTTCGTCGCCTCGCTGGAACAAAGCCACANTCCGGAGCCGCTCCCGGCGCCGGGACAGCCCCGACACCCGCAGCCCCGGCTCTGCCCTGCGCGGGGTGCCCGCTGCCCCCGGCGGAGCTGCAGCTTTCGATTCCAGCTGGAAAAATGAGGGAGGGAGCGAAGCTTCCAGCAGGGCGGCATCGTGCCGGCTCCGGGCGCTGGGAGCGGGGCCGGGAGTGCAGCACTGCCCGGCGTTCCTCCGGGAAGGAGGAGGGTGGACACTCCGAAACCCCCTTTCTCAGCCCATCAGACGTCGGTCACTCAAACACTGACCAGGAGACCCAGCGGAGGCTCCTCTCAGCCGGCTGTGGGCACAGCCCTGCCCAGGAACTCAGCTCTCCGTGTGCCAGGGATGGGAAGGATGGGAAAGTGGAAAGCCAAGGCTCATCCATCATGAATTTCCCAGTTCCTCGAGATATCAAAGAGGACTAAAAGCTCAAAAAGATGGTTCAGGGACAAGAACAAGAGTGCCTGCTATCTGAGATATCCAGACCTAATTGCCCAATTCCCTAAAAATTTCTAGCTCATGCTCAGCCCGGTTTGCCCTGGGAATGCTCCTTCTCCAAGCAGTAGGACTTTTCTCACCTCTTGGGAAGCCCAAAGCAGAAGGGTCAGCACAGACCAAGTGAGACACTGATTGACATGGGATGAGTCTCCACCACAAAAAGCACATTCCCTGCAACTGCACTTCCCAAGCCGGTGCTTTAGCACATATTCCCAGAACGAGCTGTGAGATCCCCTCAGATGAGCATCATCTTGCCTTGGTTCTGANCACCTCACTACAGCCCCTCTCGGGGCAGGGCAGTAGCCACAGATCACTTCAAGGGGAAAAAAAGGCAAAGGAAAATCTGTTTTTCAAGAAAAGATAAAAAAAAACCCGGCTCAACAACAACACAAACGACACCTCCGAACCCTTTCCTCGCCTCGCTGCACAAAAGCCAGAGTGAAACGCCCTGCTGCAGAGGAAATGCTGCTTCCAAGAAATCTCTGACCAGAAAAAAGGTCATTTTACAGCCTTCCCCACCTCCCCCGAGAGCGCTTGCTGGCTGGAGTCTCCAAATCCAAACACAGAGCCTGGACACGAGCACACTCACCATGGCAGGAGCTGTTAATCCCAGCTTTGTTCATTGGAAACCGCGGATTAAATGGAGAAAAAAGTATCGGCATGACCCCCGGCCTCCTTCATCCCCTCCTCGACCACCCAGCCCCGTCCGCCGGTGGCGAGAGCCCTTCCACGGGCACGGCTGCGCCGCTGCGATGTGTCCCGGTGCCGAGCAAACAGGACATCCCGGCGGGGCTGAGCCGCCGGGAGGGGAGGGAGCAGCGGGAAGGGCTCCATCCGGAGCCGCTCCCGGCGCCGGGACAGCCCCGACACCCGCAGCCCCGGCTCTGCCCTGCGCGGGGTGCCCGCTGCCCCCGGCGGAGCTGCAGCTTTCGATTCCAGCTGGAAAAATGAGGGAGGGAGCGAAGCTTCCAGCAGGGCGGCATCGTGCCGGCTCCGGGCGCTGGGAGCGGGGCCGGGAGTGCAGCACTGCCCGGCGTTCCTCCGGGAAGGAGGAGGGTGGACACTCCGAAACCCCCTTTCTCAGCCCATCAGACGTCGGTCACTCAAACACTGACCAGGAGACCCAGCGGAGGCTCCTCTCAGCCGGCTGTGGGCACAGCCCTGCCCAGGAACTCAGCTCTCCGTGTGCCAGGGATGGGAAGGATGGGAAAGTGGAAAGCCAAGGCTGATCCATCATGAATTTCCCAGTTCCTCGAGATATCAAAGAGGACTAAAAGCTCAAAAAGATGGTTCAGGGACAAGAACAAGAGTGCCTGCTATCTGAGATATCCAGACCTAATTGCCCAATTCCCTAAAAATTTCTAGCTCATGCTCAGCCCGGTTTGCCCTGGGAATGCTCCTTCTCCAAGCAGTAGGACTTTTCTCACCTCTTGGGAAGCCCAAAGCAGAAGGGTCAGCACAGACCAAGTGAGACACTGATTGACATGGGATGAGTCTCCACCACAAAAAGCACATTCCCTGCAACTGCACTTCCCAAGCCGGTGCTTTAGCACATATTCCCAGAACGAGCTGTGAGATCCCCTCAGATGAGCATCATCTTGCCTTGGTTCTGATTCCCACTGAGAAATATGAGAGTTCTCTCATCCCTATCCAGGGAAATGGCATTGGAAAACCTCCTGCCCACCCCTCAGCTTCCTTATACCTGGCAGTTTGGATAGGAGAGAGCAGGAAGAGGCAGGACATGGACTTGAGGTGGTGCCTTCTACCTTCTCCAAAGTTCTCTTCCAAACCCAGGCCCCAGGAGGGGCCGAGGCCTCCCCACGCCACACTGTCCCCATGGGCTGTGCCCAAGACAGAAGCTCAGATAAAGGGCCCAGTGCTACCACTAAAACGTGGGGAGCATTGAAACCTGGGGACAAGAGGGGGAGCAAAGAGCAGGGACCTCAGGTTAGAGAGGTCACCAAGTCAAACAGGAGCCCACAACCTGCCTCACTCTTTTTGTCCCTTTTTACCCTCTGGAAGGAGATGATCTTGGGGCTGGAGTTAAAGCTCAAGGCTCCCATTCCTTATGGAGCTAACAGGAGATGCCAGGACAGCAGGACAACAGCCTTTTGGAGAAGTCTTAAAAGATGTCATAGTTTTGCAAAGAGACAAAGGAACATTTCAAAAAAATACTGAAGTCTCCTTGCCAGGAATGTGGGGAATGTCAGGGAATATTACAAAACAGGATACAAGAGCTGGCCTCAAGCAATGTTAGAGACATACGCTGGCCTGACAATCAAGATGCTGAATCCCAATGGAAGACCAACCATGGGAATGGCAGAGACAGCTTACATGGTCCCATCTGTCTCCCACCAGAGAATCCATCCCAGCCAGCTCTGCTGGCCATTGCTGTGCCCCTTCCACCAGCCAAGCCCACCCTGCACCCGGACACAGGTCAAAACAGAGCCCTTCACATAAAACACAGCACTTCTGAGGAACTGAGGCAAGCAAAGCCTCTCAGGACACGGTGAAGAGCCAGGGACTGGGGAGGATCCGAGGAGGCACAAAGGGAACTGGGCTGATCTGTGGCCGAAGGTCACGAGTCCCAGACATTTGCTGTAAACAATGAGGAGAAAAGATGGTTCAAATGCCTTTTCTCCGGTTCAGTTAATTAACCAAGCACTTCACAGCCTTCCGAGGGATTTACAGGCACAGGAGCTCACACCCCCTTGCACAGCTATTCCTGCTCACAGGAAGTTATGACGCCAAAGGCACTGGAGCCAGAGCAGTGGCTGCTGACAGCAGGGTCAGGAGCAGAGGAACAGCTCCTGGGGTCAGGCCAAGGAGAAGCCCAGGGGTCAGGAGGCAGCAGGAAGCCCCAGTTCCACACACCAACCACTTGCAGTAGAAAAGAGGCCAGTTACTGGCAAAGCAGCACCTTTGGCAGGAATGGGCATGTTTGTTCCAGCTTCCCCTACACGTGAAACCCCCTCTGTACGGAAAAGAATTGTCACAGCAAAGCCCCCTGAGGGTTTTCTCACCCAGCTCTGACACTATGACAGCCTTGTTGGTGCTCACAGCCAGACAGAGTGAGGGCAGGGCAGCTGCTGAGACACAGATCCCCTCCTGATCTGGTGGGCTGATGCCAGGGCTGGCAAAGGCTCCCGCCCACATCCAGTACTGTCCAGGGGTGATACTAGGAACACCCTAAAGACAGTCATTCTGGAATACCCACTGTGATTACACAAGGAGGAAACTCCCCAACCAAACCCCGTGCATGGCAGGGAAGCCCCACTCTCTCCACGGCTTCAGGGCAGGAGGAAGGAGTGAAGGCTGTCCCGGGGCTCTGGCTGACAGAAAACCAGCCAGGAGGAGCCTCTGCAGGGCTCAAAGCCTGTCCATCCATGTTTCACAGAGTGAGGGATCCCAGCAGGTCCTGCACCTCTGAGGGGCTGCCCACACCAGAGACCTCCAGGGCTGTCTCAGCCCCCTCTTTGTATTTCACACGTGTAAATGTCCCAAGCAGTCAGGGTTGTGTCCAACACTCCAAAATGCTCGTACCTTCCCAAGTAAGAGTTCCTTCCCATTCCCACCAGTGTGCAGCAGTTGCCCCACTGGTGTTTCTGAGGGAGCCTCAGCAAAGCTGTCCCTCAGCTCTGCAGGCTGAGGTGTTTGTGGGCAATCACCTCACGCCCTTCTACAACTCTGCCATGTCTATTTTTATGAGCCACTAATTTTTGCCTCCCGTGCATGTTTTTGGAAGGGACCCAAGGCCCAGCGCAGCTCAGGAGCCTCAGTATCTGGGGGGGAGCAGCCCCCTCCCTCCAGCCCCATCTGAGAGACCACACCTTGCTTTTGCCCAAAACACGAGTCCCAGTGCCTGGACACGTGGCTGCAGAGCTGCCCACCCACTCGCCGCCTGAGTGAGCCACGGCCACGGGCACACGGCCAGGAAGGCTCCACCACCCTGCCTGGCACGTGACAGGGGACACTGACCCGTGACCAACACACACAGGGACTCGCTGCTCCTCCTGCCAGCTCCTAAACAAGGGGTGCATTCCCACCTGGAGTCCCACCAGGACTCGGGAGCATCACGAGGTGCCTCCGGGCTGAGAGCACCATCAGGGCTGGAGGAGCTGATCTTTGCTCTCCCGGGGTCTCCAGGGCGTTCCCAGATGTGGGACACAGCATGTCCCACTTCCACTGCAAAGCACCCCTGAGACCATCCCCACCCCAGCCCACAGCAGAGCTGGGGAGGGGAGCAGTGCTGGAAAAACAGGGAAAGCACTAACAAAGCCAGCAGTGCATCAGTCAGTGCCCTGATGGGCTGAGGAACCCGGCCAAGACACACGAGCACTCAACAGTCTGTGGAACAGAGCCTTACAGGATGGAGAGGCACATCCTTCCCTGGTGCCAGGAGCCTTCCACGGCACAGCTCCTGCTCAAGGAGCGGCACGAACCACCTGAGAGCAGGTAACTCCCACGTGAAGCAGCCAGGCAGGTGACTGGTTCTGCCAGCACTGCTGGAGACCAGTCCAAGACAACTGAGATCTCCGTGGGCACTGGCATTAAAGAGAGACTGGGATCTCCCAGGATTTGGGTCCCATCCTGACCCAGCACTGGGCACTTGGGGGGACCTGCCCTGCTGGGACAGATGTTCTTAACTCGCCATGTTTCCTCCTCTCCGAGAAGACCACAGATAAAACATCAGTGAACCTTATCAAACACTGATCTGGGAGACTCCTGGTTATCCCCTGCCTTCTCTAATGACTGCGGCCACAGGAACAGAGACACCAGGGGAACTCGGGGGACCTCAGCCCACCCCTCAAAACAAGAAGAGCCACCCCAAAGCAGGAGGGGAGGTGGGGCTGCCTCAGCACACTGAAGGGCTTGCACGGGTTTGTGTCCCTGAGAATGGCAGGAAGGAAAAGCGTCAAACCACAGAGCTCAGCCAAGGGGCTGTCGCTGCTTCCGGACATGGTTCTGCAGAACTTCATTAATGAGTCAACAGCTGCACATCCCCAGCCTGTTTTACAGCCTCCACAGAAACAAAAAATTAATTTAAAAACAATCCCTGCTGCTCAAGCAGGTGGGAAAGCCATGGAGAGCAGGAGAGGAGGCAGCACCACAGCACAGCTGCAGTGTGAGCCCACCACTGCTTCCTCCATTCCTGGGCACTCCCGGCTCCTCTCAAAGCAGGCTCCATGGGCAGGGAAAGGTGCTGGACCCCAGCCTGCCCCTGCTGCACCTCTCCCTGCCCAGGATCCTCCAGACACCCCCAGACAGCTGGAGCTGCAGCTGCCACTGCTCAAAGTCACAATGACAACATCCATGTGCCCAGGGAAGAGCATGGGGCATAAAGCTCTGGCTCCCCAGAAGCTCTAATTGTCCTTTGTTCTCACTTCTTCAATTCCACACCACAGTCCTACCATCACCACCACAGGGATCAGAGAATCATGGAATCACAGAAAGGTTTGGGAGGGAAAGGACCTTAAAGCTCATCAACTCCTACCCCTGCCATGGGCAGGGACACCTCCCACTATCCCACTTCCAGGGATGGGGCAGCCACAGCTTCTCTGGGCACCCTGTGCCAGGGCCTCCCCGCCCTCACAGGGAAGAATTTCTTCCAGTGCCTCAGCAGCTCCTGAGGGTCATCTCCAAACCCTCTCTCTACATTTGAACACTAAAAAAATTAAAATTTAAAATGAAAACTCTGTGCTGCTTCTTTTGTGCTGAGAACAGTCCTCACCACACCAACCAGCACCACCTCATTTTATCCACCCCCTCTTCCCTGGCTCCTGCCACCCAGACACCAACCATGAGAGCAGCACTCCCTTTGTCCTGGCCCAGGACACGACAGCCCTGGTTTGCAGGTGATGTTTGCAGGAGCAGAGCTGTGTGGTGTCTGTCCCAGCTCTGGTTCAACAGCAGAAATCTGGTCACAGCCTCACGCTCTGAACCCCTTTCAAACAGCTGGGACCCCAGGGTGCCATCCAGGTGGGTATTTGGAGCACACACCCGGGGGCTTTGAGCAGAAACGGCACCAACTGGTTCCCCCCAGACAGAACCTTGTGGGAAGAGTGGACACAGACTGGAAAACCTGAGCATCCACGGCTGGAGCAGTGGCCAGCAGAGCCAGCACCCTGCCAGCCCTCTCTGCCCCTGACCTGAGGCAGCCCCAGGGAGCAGTCAGAGGCTGTGTACACAACACCAGTGCTCCCAGTGCAGCCCCCCCCGGGCTGGGACCACCAGTCCTGGGGCTGCCAGAGCACAGCGACACCCCAGCGCTGCCGGGGCCGGGAGCCAAGGAGAAACAATGGGAACCTTTTACAGGGCAGGAAGCTGCATCTGCTGCATGAAACGCTATCTTCAAACAAGACATGTTTGGATAACTCGGGTTTCATAACTCACCTCTTCCGATGTTAGGAAATCACGGTAATAAAAAGAAAACAACATGGGGGAGAAGAAACTTGGCACAGGGAACAAGGGGGGAACAGCTTGAGCCCTGGTGCTGCCTGGGGGAGCCCGGCCTGCAGTGCCAGGTCCTGCTGCAGCCCCTGCCCCAGGACCAAGGTCTGATCAAATAACCATGGGGAAGGAGTTAAATCTGAACTACAGACACCATTGCAAACTTTGATGATCTGCTGTATTACTACCTTTGTTTGATTGTTTGTCTTTTCAGTGGAAATCAAAGCCATCCTGGGGAGGAAAGAGAACGAGACCCAGCAGTAGGATGTGGGGTGCAGCTCTTCATCACCTTAAAGAGAATGGAAGGGATGGGCTGAAAGCATCCTGGACACCCCACAGATGCCAGCTCAGGCCCTCTGTGGGCAGCAGGGGTGCCAGGGGTGTACGTGGGACCCCATGGAACCCCCTCCTCCCGCTGTGACAGCTGGCTGGTCCCACAGCTGCCACCTCCACAATTCGGGACAAGGAGCCAAAAGCTGAGGTCACCCAGCTCGGCTGCAGACCCTCCCCAGCACCCACCTCCTCTCCCCACCCTCCCCAGGCCAAATATAAACTTGCTTACAGGAAATGCCTTAAAGAAAAGGCACCTCCCTACATCCCGAAGAATGCCCAGAAAATAAACTGTCTCTGGACATGAAGGAAATGGCTTTTTTTTTTTCTAAAAATCACATCACAAAGCAGCTTTAACCCCTTCAGTCCCTGCTGTAAACACAGCCCCCGTGTGCCTCACAGAATTTCAAGGTATCTGGGCTCTGGATTGGTGACATGGGAGGAGCCTCCTGCCAGAGGCCACCTGCAGCCTCATCAGGGCCTGAGCAAAAACGGCACAAAATCCAGAATCCAAACACAAACTCTCTGTCTGGCAAGGACAGAACAGGACCCTCAGAAAGGGCTCATAGGTGGGGACCCATTCTTGATTCCAGAAAAGCCATGGCTCCATTCTGGAGCAGTGGGACCTCGTGCAGCTGTTGGCACTGCTGGAGGCCCTGCACCACAGACAGGGGCACCTGTGCCCCCTCCCCACTCTGACCCTTCCTCGAGGGCCCTGCATGGGGTCCACCAGTCCCCCCTCCCCTCCAAAGGTCCCTCAGGACGTGTGCTGGGATCTCCAGCAGCTGGAAATGCAGCTCCCCAGCTTCCCAAAGAGGTCAGGGATGTGGTACCCCAGGGGTGCAGCCCCCACAGCCCCCTCAGCTTCTGCCCTGTGCCAGCCCAGCACTGCAGCTGCTCCAGCCCAGCAGAGCAACATAGGGAGGCTCAGGAAGCACAAACATTGCCCTCACACCAATGTCCCAGCACAAGGAACAAGAAAGAAGAGAGAAGAAATCCAGGAAATCCAGGACGTGGAGAGGCAGCTGCTTCAGAACAAAAGCAACGGCCAAAAAGCAACAGGCCAGTGTAGAGAGGGGAGAGCTCACCCTTCCCAGTCCCTCCACAGGCACGGGCACTGCCAGGGCTGCCAAGGCAGGACAATAAATAAACTCAGAGCCAGGATCTGCCAGCATCCTGTGGCTCCCAGGTCACAGCCACAGAGGTGATTCCGTTCTGCCTGGGCAGAGGAGGCCCCTGAGGCAGGAGCAAGACCAAGGGCACAGCCAAGGTGCTTCCTGTGCCACTGGCCCTGACGCCTCTCTAAAAGTCCCCTTAAAAACCGGGCACTTGGGACTTTCAGCCTCGAGGCACAACGTGGTCTGACCCAATTCAGCTGCCCCTGCTGTGGTTTGGGGTCTCTCAGAGCAGCAGCAGCAGCACAGGCAGGGCCGTGTGGATTTGTGCTGCTGGGGGTGGGAAGGGGAAGCGTGGGATCAGCTGCCACTTGGCTGAAGCAAATGTCCCTCCGGAGCAGCAGCCAGGGCTCAGCAGGAGATCACACCCACCTCGAGGAGAGAGGCACTTTCAGCTCTGTCCCTGACTTTTCACCTCGTGTATGGAGGTTCCCAACACAGCCAGTCCCAGTGGAGCAGAAGCTGCTGGAGCTGCAGTTATCCCAGCAAGGGAAACAGTTGTCTGGGACAGCTCCAGAGCAGAGAGATGCTTCTGCCATGGCAGAGAGCAGGGCTGTTCCTCTGGCTCTGAGGAGACGAGGTGTGCAGGGAAACACAGAGGTCAAGGAGGCATTTTGTACCTGCAGCTTTTAGAGACGCCCCCAGGGAAGGTGTTAAGGGAGAGGAAACCACGAACGGTTCCAAGGATGGATGTCTCCAGCAGCTGAACTACTCCACAATGTCTGCTGGACAAACCAGTGGTGCTCCCCAGCACTCCCAGTGCTGCCCTGTGCCTGCGGGACAGCAGTTAACTCCTCCAAACTTTTTTGGTTTTAGAAGCCCATTATTTTTAGCTGGGGAAGAATTACTGCTACCTACATCCCTGCTGCTCCCAAGACAGCAGCACCACAGCTCCCAGGACTTCATCCCGGGAGAAATCACACAGCCACAGTCTATGTGCTGCCCCCAGGGCACATCTGTGTCCGGGGTGCTTGTGCCAGTGGCTCTTGCCAGGGAACAGCCGTCCTAGGGTGTGCTCAGGAAGGTGTCCGAGGACTCTGGGGTGATCCTCTGCCTGGGAAAACGGAGCTGGGACACCAGCCCTGGCCACCCAGACATCCTGCTCTTGCCCAACACCACCGATGAGACGAGGTCAAGTGCTCTCTGTGTCACTGCTGTGGGCAGTGTCCCACAGCCTCGTGACTCCTCTGCCCTCTACCCCTCATGGCCAGTTCCAGTTTCACCAGGAGCAGCACAGGGAACTGGCCCCCAGCTGACCCCCAGGAGGACCCCTGAGCACATCCCTGGAACTGCCCCCTCCCTCCCAGCCCAGCACTCGCAGCAAAGCCTCATCCTCTTCACTCCTTTTCCTTTTCTCTTCTTTTCTCCTTTAAATGCCAACTTTCTTGTCGTCTCTGCCTGCAGGGCAGGAAATCCCCTGGCTCACCCAGGCTGGGGTGCACTGGGCCCCTCAGATTCAGCACCAGGAAGCCCCGAGAGGAACCACCAGGTCTTGCTCCCAGTTAAGCAACCAGACACCCAAGCCTTGGCTGCAGCCCCCATGGAAATCCAGATGTTGACCACCCCAGGAGCCAGCTGTCCCAGGACTTATCCTAACTGCTCTGCCAACCCCATCCTGCCTGTAGCCCCCGGGCTGTGCCACTGTGCACCCCTGCCTGGGTCCCCCCAGGGCAGCAGGGGCAGAGCCAGCACTGGATGAGGCTGAGCAGGGCCCCCTCTCTGTGGCTGCGAGGGTTGGTGGCTCTGTCTCACACACACGAGGTGTGATCCCAAACCACAGCCCGACCATCAGGTTTCAGTAGCTCCTTGTCCAATTCCCGACAGACCAGGATGGCTCAGTGGGATCTGTGAGACAGACACAGAGGGGATGGCAGAGCTTGGCCATGGGACAGCAAAGGACAAGCTGGACATGGCAGGGGGTTTGAACTGGGTGATCTTTAACGTCCCTTCCAACCCGAGCCATCCATGTGCCTCCAGTGCAACAGGACACAAACCGGCTGAGCCCAGGGAAGGTCCCCGAGCCGTTAAAGCTGCTCCCACCACCAGCCGTTAACGTTATTAACGTTCTCTCTGCCTTAACCGGCCCGGGGTGACAAGTGCCCTGCTGCGATAAGCGCTGGGCAAACAGCCCAGTCAATGATTAACCGGGAGGTGCGGGAAGAGCAGAGCTGCGGAGACAGCCACCCACGGGTGTCACAGCACCCAGAGACAGGGGGCACAGGGCACCCAGCAGGAGGGCTCGGGGTCAGCGCCCTGGGGGGAGCACTGGGCACGGGGGGCGAGCTCAGAGCGGGGCCAGTGCAGCTCCAGGCCAACAACCCCTCGTGCAGAACGTGCAGGTAACGTGCCCGACTAACCAGGGAGCAAACAGACAGCAATAACCCGCAAGCCGTCACCTCTGGCACTAGAAAAATAATCTCTTGCTGGAAATGTAGGGGCAGACCCTGCCTCTTTAAATCCCCACACCCAGCCCCACAGCCTGCAAAGGTTCACATCGTTCCCGCGTGCCCAAAGGGCCATTGCGGCTCAATCATTAACCGGGAGGGAGACCCCCGGTCTCGCTGGAATGTGCAGCCGCTGTCAGTCCCCTCGGAGCTCGGCACAAAGGGCCACAGACGCTCCTCTGCTCTGACCACCGGCCCCAGCACAGCTTTCCTCCAGCACCAAAACCCCCCGAACACCTCCATCACACATCCCAGCAGGGCTGGAAGAGCACGTGCATGAAGGGAAGTCGAGAAACAAGAAAACCCGACTTCCAGGCAGACATTCCCAAGCCCAGCTCACCTGGGCAGTGCCAGCTGCACCCATGGTTTGGGGGGCTGCTATTCCCCGTGGCTCCTTTTACCTCAGAGGCAGGACTGGCAGGGGCACGGCAGAGGATGGGAGGTTTTACAGCCCCCACACTGCTTCTAAAGCCTTTAACATGCACAAAATCAGCTCAGCTTTCACCCCTGGGCTCTGGGATCTATGTCACCAAACGCAGAGGGCAGAGTGATGGAGCAATGTCTCTGTTATGGGGCTGGGGGAGGGAAGGAGACCCCCGTGTTGGGTGATATTCTGCCAGGCTGGGGGGATGAGCCCTGGCTTGGGGCAGGGGTCCTGCCATACCCCAGGACCCCCCTGCAGTCAGAGCCACAGTGACCACACTCCTGGCATTTCCTGCTCTGCAGCTCCCCTGCCAGCGTGCTGCCTGAATTTGGGGATGAAATTCCCACAGACACCAAATGCAAAAGCCCTTCCAAAGCCACATCGAGGGCAAAGGCAAGTCCCAAATCCCTGTGACAAACTGTCTCGGGCTCTTCATGGATCAGTTAAAGGAAAGGGACTCACTTCTCTCTACTGGGGATGACTTACCCCGTTCCCCAGGAGAGCAAAGCCAGGGCATTTCCTGGCTCCCAGCCATCCCCCTGCTCCCCACAGCCTGCACGTCCCCACAGCCCTCGGTGCCAGCCAACTTCCCGGCCAGTTCCTTCGGCCCAAAGTCACGCAGCAATCTCAGCACACCCTCAGGGAAAGGGTGACCTTTCGTTCCCCCACTCGACTTCAATTGACTTTGAGAACCTTCAAATCTTTTTGAAATTGGTACAAAACCGAGGGGAAGTACTGACATGCCCTTGGGCACAACCACATTTTGTTCTCTTACGAAAGTGAACCGCTGGCAGCCTGTCCCGTGCACACACTGGGGTTTGGGCACTGGAGGCAATGCAGACAAGGAATGCTCAATGGAAGCATGACTGGATTAATGCAATCAGTCTTTTATCAGAACAGGATTTCTCAGAGGAAGTGCAGGCACATGGTGTGACCGTGAGCTGCTCCTCAGAAGCAGCTTTCATACCTGTGCTGGGGCTTGGTTTTGCCACATATAGAAAATACTGACAAGCTTTTGGAATAATGGTGGGAACTCATTGTTCCCCTGCAAGCAGGGAGGAGACTGATGGGGTCCAAGCTGGTCTGTGGCCCCTGCTCCCACTGGCACACTCGTGGCTGCACGGCCACCTCCCCAGCTGGGCTTCGGTTAGAATGCAAACAGAAAAAGTCACAGCCATTGATAAAAGTTCACATGTGCACATGGAAAAGAACACGGATTTCTGCCAATAACTCATATGTGCTCTGA
Source organism: Calyptomena viridis (assembly GCA_013390005.1). Taxonomy (NCBI): domain Eukaryota; kingdom Metazoa; phylum Chordata; class Aves; order Passeriformes; family Eurylaimidae; genus Calyptomena; species Calyptomena viridis. The sequence goes on along the minus strand of WEIV01009943.1, from coordinate 5,500 downwards.
CACTCCGGGACTGTACAAAGATCTTTAGTAGAAGAGGCTCCACTGCTCTTGGCACACGGAGCTGTTCCAAAACACAAACCACAAATCCAAATGCGTAAAGAGCTGGTGTTTGAGCTCACCATGATCAAACAGCCCCTGGGGAAGCAGCCTCTCACCTTGGCAGCACCATTCCTCAGAGCACTGGGTCACACTGTGACAAACAACACACACAGGGCAAACCCATCTGTCCCTACCAATGACAAAGGGCTCCAAAGGAGTTGATCTGCTGAGAGAACACGTGCCCATGGCACTGAAAGCCAGGACATAGAGCCCAGCCTTTCCCACTGCAGCACAAGGGCCTGATCTGGAGTCTCCCAACATCAGCACGGTTTTTCCAAGAACTCAGTGACTCTCTGGATCAGATGGCAAATCCGTGCTTTCCCAGCCACCGGGTTAATTGCCACTAATCCCAGGTAGAGGAGGGTGAGGAGGAGCTGGCTGCAAACCCAGGCAGCCCCAACCCCTCAGGCACCTGATCACGTCCCTCCTCAGCTCTGCCAGAGGCACAGCAGGAGCCAAACCCTCCAAACCCGCCTGCAGCAGCTGATCCTCATCCCACACACTGCCAGGACTGAGCCCCGAGTGACAGAGGGGGATCCAGTTACAGCTCGAGAATGTCAAGAGATGAGTACCAGCTCCAAGCTTCTCGCCATGCCCAGCTGCAGGAACAGCCACCCCACCCAGGCACCGTGTCCATCCACACACAGACACAGGCCCGACCCTCACACACCCCCCTGGGGGCATTCTGGTCCTGCTGGGGGCAGCGGGGCTGAGCACCAGCCTCCAGAGCCACAGGGGAGTCACACAATCAGTTAGGTTGGAAAAGCCCTCTGAGACCACCGAGCCCAGCTGTGCCCCCAGCACTGCCAAGGCCACTGCTGACCATGTCCCCAGAAGTGACATCCACGTGGCTGTTAAATCCCTCCAGGGACAGCGGCTCCACCACTGCCCTGGGCAGCTGTGCCAGGGCTGGACAGTCCTTTCCAGCAAGAAAATTGTTCCTAATATCCAAGCAGCTGTGCCCTGGCACAACTTGAGCTCACTGTATCTCTCCATCACCTCCTGTCTACTTATTCGGTTACACACAGAGCTGTGGTTTCAGGAAGGGACTCTGCCACACACGTGCAATGTTCAGGGCACAGCGCGGCACAAAGGCAGCAGCAAAGCCTGGAGGTTTCGCAGATTGCTGGATGCTCTCCCGAAATCCGCCCCCTCCTCTCCTCTCACACGCCCACACACAACCGCAGGTTCTCCATTTACCTTCAGGTTGTGCCTCGTCCAGCGGAGCTCGCGGGGGACCCGCCGAGGAGGAGGAGGAGGAGGATGGTGCTGGAGGAAGGCTGGGGGAGGACGCCCGGTGCCCCGGGCGGGCTCGGGCAGTGCCAGCCGCGGCTCCGGCTGTTGTCGGTGTGAGCGCGACCGCGGCAGGTGCGGGATCTCCACCCCCGGAATCCACCTCCCCATCCCGGGATCCGCCTCCCCATTCCCGGGATCCGCCCCCGCTCCCCCGCCGATCCGCTCCCGCGCTGGAGCCGAACCGCGGAGACACATCGGTCTCAGACGCGACACAGGAGCGACCTGGAGATGCTCCGAGGGCTGGAGCCTCTCTGCCATGGGGACAGGATGGGAGAGCTGGGGGTCTTCACCTGGAGAAGGTCCCGGGAGACCTTAGAGCACCTTCCAGTGTCTAAATGGGCTCCAGGAGAGCTGGAGAGGGACTCGGGACAAGGGCCTGGAGTGACAGGACACAGGGAATGGCTTCCCACTGCCAGAGGAGAGGGTTAGATGGGATATTGGGAAGGAATTCTTCCCTAGGAAAGTGGTGAGGCCCTGGCACAGGTTGCCCAGAGAAGCTGTGGCTGCCCCATCCCTGGAAGTGTCCAAGGCTAGGCTGGATGGGGCTTGGAGCAACCTGGGATAGTGAAAGGTGTCCCTGCCCATGGCAGGGGGTGGAACAAGATGAGCTTTAAGGTCCCTTCCCACTAAATCAGTCTGTGATTCTGTGACACATGGGAAATCCAACCCGACCCCAGACGTGTCTGTGTCCCACACTGCCCCTGTTCCCACCTTCCTCCACTCAGCCACCGCCCTCCCTCCACCGCCAGACCGGCAGCAGCAGCCGCAGGGCCCGACCTGCCCCGTGGGCTGGACTTGGCAACTGCAGGGCAGCAACACCAACAGCTGCCACTTCCCGCTGGGCTGAGCCCCCACAGGTCCCTCGGGCTGTTCCCCCCACAAAGAGGAGCCCCAAGACAGTTTCTGGGCAGATGCCCAGCTGCCCCCAGCTCTCCTGTCCGTCAGACCCAGTGCATGGAACAGCCAGGGTGGGAGCAGCAGCGAGGCACTGAGAGGACCAGGGGCTTCTCTCAGGGACTCCTGTCCCCAGAAATCCCCCCCACTCTGCAGGGGATTTTTCCTACTCCGTAGTTACCCCTTCAACAACACGGGGTGAGGAGGAGCCTCTTCATGGCACACACACCTTACAACCTGGCTCTGGATCCCAGACCTGTGTCACACCAGAAGGGACCAGCTACAGGCAAATTGCAAGAGGGAGAGGGAGAAAAGGTGTGATAGGGTTCAGGTTCAGAATAGGAGGCTAAGAGGGAACAGTGTTTAAAGTGGACTTGAAGCAAGATTTTTTTTTGTGAGAAATGAGAGGCAAAAGGTCTGGAGGTCCTCAGGAAGGAAGAGCCTGAGCATGGAGGGAGAGGCAGAGGAGGCAGAACATGAGATGGAGGCAACAGGACCCTGGGCAGGACCCCTGAGAGGAACACAGGGCACAGACATGGGGAAAAGAGAGGCAGGTGGTGATTTGGGGTGCGATGACCAGAAGAGAAGGAGAGAGAGCAGATACACTGCAGGGATGCCATAAAACAGCTTCTCCCTTGAAATCACTCCTTGGAGGGATGCCCAAGACCTCAATGTGGGAGGAACAAGTTAAAAACCAGGATTTTTCCCCCATTGTTTTCAGTCTGAGTGGCCTTTGATGCACATCTCCTTCCTTCCTTCCCAAGCTCCTGACCCTCCTCCCACCGAGCTCCCACCTGCCTGTGCCCCCACCAAAGCCCCCTGTGTGCCCCAGCCCTCACCATGCAGGGAAGGGTCTCCAGCAGAGGCTGCTCAATGCGGCCCTTATTGGCTGCAAAGTCCTCCCGCAGCTTTGTTTGCAGGACCCCTCACCAGCCGGAGCCTGGGGTGGGCAGGGCAATGGCAGGGGGGTGGCAGCAGGCAGCCAGTGCCCCCCCAGTGAAGGGAACACTGATCCGGGGGGATCAAGGGAAGGTCCCCCAAGCAAGGAGCCATGGGCTGTGTGTGTCCGCGGGGTCAGGGGGGCTCGGGGTGTCAGGACCCAGCTGAGCCCTGACCCCCACAAGCACCAACCCTCCGAGTGCAGGTCCCGGCTCCCGGAAAAGGAACAGAAAGGGACAGAGGGCGAGCAAAGCCCCTGGAAACACCATGGCTGCAGAGCCTTGGGGTGCTGAGCGACTGCCAGAGCAGCGCCCCGGGGCACGGCTGGGATGGACGCTCCACCCAGTGCTCCCAGCACGGTGACGGCCGGTGGGAGAGCACTGGGCTCCGAGGATTTCAAACATTTGTCCACTCATTCCTTGTGTGCAGCAGGAACGGCCAGAGCTGGGGGGTCCCTCCGACACACGACCCCTCCAGGTCCTCCTGGTCCCCCCCGGTCCTTTCGGGTCCCCCCCGTGCCCCCCCCCAGCGGAGCAGGACGGGCGCCCTCTGGCGGCCCCGGTGCGCAAATCCCCCGCCTGATAAAAACCGCCCGGAAAAGTCAAACCGAGGAAACGCCGCAAGAAAGGGAAAAAAAATACTCTGAATTCGTGAGAAAAGCACTTTCCCTCTAGCTGAGCGTCCACCGCAGAAGGGGAACCCACGCACGCCCAGCGGACACATCCTGCACCACCACAGCCACTCCTTCCTGCTCTTTTCCAACAACCAACATAAACGGGGGAAAAAAATGTTAGTTTTCTTTCAGAAAACCAAGCAGAGCCCAGAAAGGCACCCATCGGCAGAGGCGTCTGGGATACATGTGTCACATAAAGCTGCTCGGGGACTCCTGCTAATGCTAATGCATCCACTGCTGTGGATGGAGAGCAGGAGAAACCTGCAGTATTTTCACAAGAAGCAGCTTTGCCTGGGTGTCACCCCCTGGCAGAGCTGGTCCAGCCTGCACTGGCCACTCTCACCCACCCCGGGATGCCCCATTTATTTCTGTCTGGCCCCGCAAATGCAGAACACTTGTTGGCTTTTCCTAATTCCAAACCATAAAAGCAGCACTTGGGTGCTGCCGCCACTGCCTTTCCAACCTCTGGGTCCCAGCAAACCCCACGAGGAGCTCCAGGCCCACAGGGCATCCCCGCCATCACTGCAAATGGTGCATCTGCAGCACAGAGCCCAGAAACTGCCTCTGCTCCAACCACCTGGAGCTTCCAGGGCCATGAGGATGCTCCAGCACTGAGCCTCACACCAGCAGCACACAAGCAAACCAGCTCCAGGAGAGAGGAGAAGGATGGCTTTGATAGCCTTGTTTAGGAGAGGAAAATCAGGGGACAGAGGTTGACTGGCACACCCAAAATGGCAGCAGGGGCCATGTCACCAGCTGCACGAGCACAGCAGGAGGGATCTCCACAGCACCGAATTCCCCAGCTTCCAAGAGAGGAGGGTGAGAGGGATGAAAAGGGAAGCTCAGAGACACACACAACAGCATCATTCATGGGAGCCGGGTTTGTGCAACAAGGGTCCTGTGTCTGGCCCGGAGCTCTGGGCAATTAAAAGAGCAGCCACAGATCTCTGAGAAACAGCAGGAATTTATCCAAGGAATCCGGATTATGTGGCCACTGCTGAAGCAGAGCAGAAAGCCCCCAGCTGCTGGAAGGCAAAATGCTGGTAAGGAATGAGCAACCAGCTCCATTACTCAACTGTTCCCGCCTCACCCACCCGTGCCAGAGCCTCCTCCCGCCACATGGAGGGGTGGGGGGATTAGTGCTGCCGGTCCTCCCTCCAGACAGTCCTGCCGAGGGGACAGCGAGGGCCCCCAGCCCACACGTGGACGTGGCCGCAGCAGGCAGGGGCGATGGCATCGTGCCTGAGCTCAGGGGCACAAGAGGTTCGGTGCTGCAGGGGCTCAGGGCTGGTCAAGGAACACATGGCAAACCAAGCCGTCTGTGCTCCCAGATATCTGCAAGTCTTAGAATGTGGTTTGCAACTCTAAGAACGTGGTTTTCCATTCCGGTCCAGCCTCAGACACACACACACTTGTTTCCAACACAAGCGAAAAGAGGCAGGATGCCGAGCAATTTCTTGAAAATCTTACCAGCACAGCTCCTGGGAGCGACCACGGACCCTCCCGGAGACGCCCAGAGGATGCGTGTGCCCACCCTCCGCAGCCCCGAGCCCCGCACTCACCTGCCCGCCCGCGCCGTCCCGCCCGGACCCGCAGCCC
>WEIV01009937.1:2876-29171 GCA_013390005.1 Calyptomena viridis | reverse complement strand
TCAAAGGAGCAAAGAGCAGCTAGCTCTGTAACTCCCACTGAGCATGCGAATGTGTAAGAATGTAGATGGCATTGAGTAGGGTAATAAAAAAGTCCAAACTACTTTCTATGCTCCTGACTTTTGAATTGTTGCAGTGTGATGTAAAAGTCAGAATGACACAAACAAACTTATACTTAAAAGTATACTTAAAGGATGAGGATCAGTCATATAGGTACTTTTCTCCAGCTGGCTTCAGGAGGAATTGCATGTGCCATGTATAAAGAAAGAATATGGACTGTCAAATGAGGAGAGTACAGAATTAGGAGATTCTGTAGGATGTTTAATCTTGGCTAATATGAAGCAGTACACTGAATTATCTTCTTGCAATTCAGCATTATGTTTCTGAGGACAGAATTGGTGCAAATCTGTGTTATTTTTTTTTGGAATCAGTGTTGGAAGTTGAATCCAGGAGTGGGCACTCTAGAAATGTTTACATTCATTTCTATTTGGCTCCATATGAGCTGGAAAACTTGTTCTTTCTTTGCATTGTTTATATCTTGACAAAAAGGAAGGAAGAGCTGTCATCTAGTTTGATTTACACAGAGAAAGAGAGCCTCCAGATGAGCATCAGATCTAGTGAAGCATGTCCCACGTCACATACCCATCCGTCTCCTTTCTTTAGTGAACTGTCTTTCTGCTTCCTTGGGATGTTAGATTTAAATCACCAGGTGGTACAAGTACTGGACATTTTTAGTCTGGTTTTCTGCTTCCAGAAGATTTGGTGTTGATAGCAGCTTTTCATGGGCATTGCAACAGTGTGACAGCAGAGGAGGCAAAACACTAAGCTCTGCTTTTAATCTCAGAGGTCTACTAGACAATAACTGTGCCAGAGAAGCCGAAATGATCTCATAGCCTAAAAAGAAGGGAATCCTGTTATGGCAGGTGGTGCAGCTTTATAAGTCTTGCAGTGTTTTATGAAAATATTGTTTGGTCGTCTTATTGCCATGCAGATTCTTAACCACCTGTCTGAAGTTATCTGTATTCCCCAGTCCTTTATCCCAACACTTCTGTCAAAGCCTTTTGCATGTGTCCTCTACTAATATCCTTCAACAATTGTCTGTGGGCTTTTTGTTTGCCTCCAGCCAGCTTGTTACAGTTTTTCAGGCTGACAGGCTTTGTGCATGTTCAGAAAGATTTGCTCTCAAATATGAAGTAGCCAAGTCTTACTAAACTTGAGCACTTACCCATATGAAATTTGCTTTCAAAGTGATGTCCTTTTGTGGCTTTTTCTCATGTGCTCATTAAGCATTCCGAAGTGCCTAGAAGTAGAAAACAGGATTTAAGATTCTTTAAGAAAAGACAGTATTCTTGTTCTGTTGTTATTCATTTGTACTTGTTAGTGTGTAGAGATCTCATTTAGCCCCACTGGAATTGCTACCAACCAAACATATCATAATANTAACTCCTAGGCTGCCTGGTTCACCTTTAGGAACTGAGTTCTTTGTAACATATTTTCTCATTAGTAGATTTTTGTGACAGGATCAAATTAGGGCACATATTCCACTGTCCCAGGACTAGACTCTGACAATAAAGCCACATGCTTTGTCAGATAGAACTGGACCAGAGAGAACTGGACCAGTGTGCAGAAAATGCTTTTTAACACCGGGGAGCATGATTCTCTGTATTCCAGGCTGCAGAATGTTGCTATCTTTAGTGGAACATACTAATACATGGAATTTTGTTGCTGAATGAGTTATGAGAAAGAAAAACAAATAATTTCCCACTTATTTCTTGTTATTGCAGGAGCATTTTTCCCCCTGAATCTCTTTATAGAAAGTGATTTACAATGGTAAATTGTGGATGGCTATACAAAATAGATGCATTTGAGATGTGTGTGTGTATGGCTATGTGTTTGAATAAGTGTTCCTGTCCCTTCTCAAAGACTATGGAAAACCTAGGCAGGACAGGATATTTCCATGCTCACTTTCATGAAATTCATTTTGTTAAGGTGTATCCTAAAAAGATGGGACTAAAACCACTAAAATTTTGCTAGTGGAGAACTGGTACTTTGTGTGGAAATAAAATCCTTGAGGACCATGAAAGCCTGGAACTTCAGAAATACAACGCCATCAAATTCCCTATGCTATCAAAGGAAGCTTCCACACAAATAATTTTTCGTACCAGTCTCTTAAAGATGCTGAGTTTCCTGCTCATATTATTCTTCAAATAATAAAAATGGAGTGTGAAATGCAACATAGCTGTTGGAGATATCATCAACTATCATTTTGGAAACACGGGATCACTGAAGAAACACAGATACCCCTTGGAAAACATAGGCTCTCTGTGCTCTCGGACAGTGGAGTAGAGGAAGATGAGTGAATTACAGAGCTCTCTGGGAGCCACAGAAAACAGAAATGTTGATGCTGCAGCAACACTTTGGAGTACCCGAAAGCTCTGTTCTGCTCTTATTTGGAGTAATGTTCCTCTGTACTGTGCACTTGAATATATTAAGAGTTGTTATGACTTCTGAAAAAACAAAGTAGGACAAAATTTTTTGTTTGCATATATATACATATGTGATTTTATTTGTGCACAAAGGCTGTGGCAAACAGTGGTATGTTCTCTTTAAAGTAATGAAACATAATGAAACATAAATGCGAGTAGATGATTGCACTCATTCATGTATCTTGTCTGTAATAGTTCTGATTGGAATGACTAGCTGATAAAACTTGGTCAAGTGCCCTTATTCCTACAGGAATGTGGGAATTGCCACATAAAATGTGTCTAGTGTAATGCTACCCTGATGAGCATCAATTCTTCAGAGTGAAATAATATTAAAGCCAACTGTACTTAAGTAGCTGATTTTTGATTGCCCTACAAATCTAGAAATATATAATTACTTTTTAGGTTTAGCTCCAAACCCAGACCAAATTCAGAGAAAAGCCAGTGGGTTTTTAACAGTTTGAAACAAAGGGGCATTTTTAAAATATGAGACAAAAATGTTTTGACCTTTTTAAAAAATACAATTCTTTTCCAACTGAATATTTCCCCCAGTTACACTTGAATTTGTGAATATCTATTTACATCAACTGATCAGATCAGATCAGATATGTGTTGTATGGATAAACCTTGAAGAAAACAAATTAAACCCCAAGAATATCAACCCTAACCTTCTGCTTCTAGCTAGTATTTCTCATCTGAGTCATGACAATAGTTTTTTCTTTTTTTCTATCACTAGTCTCTAGGACAAAAACGTCTATATTTTTTTCTAAGTAAAAGTGGAGATAGTGATTTTATTGTGCATGTTGAATGGTTTATATAGCTCTCCTAGACTTCCTGACATAATGATGTCTTATGGCAATACTTTTCTGAGATTAGTATTGTAGCATGTAAAAAATTATGTTCTTTCTGTAGATTTTCTTGCTTCCATGAGGAATGCTGTAGAGATTTAAAAATATTATTGGATTTACCTATAAAGATAATGAGTTTTTTTCCTGTGGCACCAAGTATGAGAATATATTCATTGTTTATACACAGACAAAAGAGCTAGAAATGACAACTGTGAAGTGTTGAAAAAAGCAATGCATTACTATTTATATATTTGTACTTTCCCTGACAAATGAGGGCGTATTAATAAGTTCTGACTTAACCTCAGTGTAATGTATATCTATATAAGTTTTTTGTGAGCCTTACACTGGAGCTGTTGTTTCAATCATTACAACAAAATCCTTTGCCTTGCTAAATTAATTTATACTGTATTTTGGTGATATTACAAGTCCATTCTACACAGAAGAGGAGTTACTCATTACACAAAAGAGTAGTCAGCTGCATTTTGTTTTTGAAAACAAAATTAAGTTCTCTTGCATTTTTCCAAAAGCATTACCTGGAACCAGGAAAACTGACTCTTCTGCTTACTGGTCCCATCAGACCCAGGGCACATGTTGTCATGTCTCTTTGAGTCAGATGAACTGCTCCACACCTTTTTTCTTGGAGCACCTAACCACAATGAATTCTGTTTGGAGTCAAAATGGACTGGATGCAGCTCCAAACTTTCTCTGCCAGCCTACAAGCAGGGTGTAGCTAAAAGTGCAGCACAACTCGGGTGCAGCAGGGCCAATCAAGGAACTGGCTGCTGAGATAGAATTAAATTTAGGATTAGGAATTGCTCTTGACAGAAGATTAATAATTTGCCTTGGAAGCAGCAAAGAGGGTAAAAATGGCATCAGAGATTCTGCTTGGCAATTTTGACATCTGTGAGGAGGAATCTGAAAAAAACTTTTTATGTTGGGCCTTATGCATCAAGAAGTGGAATATTAGCTGTCTGACACAGCCCCTGAGGTCAGTATCATGGTAGATATTGTGTGTGAATGGTTGGTTTCCTTGGGATCTGCAGGAGCTGATTGATTGAACTGTCACAGCCCCTTATGTGTCAGAGCTGGGGGAGGCCTGCAAGGGAAATTTTTAATGGCGCTTGTCATCAAAGAAAAATTTTGTGCTTCTCACTTCAGTGGTCCTGCTGACACCGTCAACACAGTGCTTGCACTGATCCTCTCTAGGATCATGGTAGGCTTCCTCTCATTGGCCTGATCTTTACTGAGGCTTCTCACAGATCCTTTTCACTGGATATTTCTCTCCTGCACAATTAAAGGCAGCAACAGGACTTATGCTGCTTAAAAATGAAGGCTAACAGCTCTAAAATTTTCCAGCTAGATACAAAAGTCATGAATATGTAAGATTTATATAAATGTAATCTTGCTTGCAGGATGAGAGAACTAAGAATGAAGTATTTACTTTATGTATGAGTTTTGCTGTTGTGTGGGTTTTTTTTTTTGTTAATCTACATTTTTATAATTTATTTGTTTACATCTACAGAGCAACTCTGTGCTGGTTCATGTTTGTAGGCTGGATGCTGGAGGGTGTGGGTTGGCAGAAATATTGATGGGACACAGGTTTGTGATGAAGAAGAGCAGTGCCTGTCCCTGAGAGGAGAGGGCAGAGCAGGGCAGGCAGAGTCCAGATGGTGAAGATGTTTACAAGAGCTACAGCAGTGGCAACTCTTGCACAGGTCATCCGAGGAGGAGGATTTGATGGTGAGGGCTGCAAAGGCAGCATGGTTGTTTTTGTTATGGTTTCTGCTTCCTTCTTGTGACCTTGGAAACTGAAGGGATAAGGAAGGATGGTAGTGCATGTGTTAGAGATGTTGTACCAGGCATCACAGAAAAGGTGGAAATTTTTTTATCCAAACTACTTACTGTCACAGAAAACTGTGATTTCAGAAAACAAAGGAAATGTGAATGAGCAAAGCTCATCACTTCTGTGATGCTAGTTGTAAATGCTTGAGATGAAAGGAGATGTTCTGTTCCCAGCTTCCACAAACCTGGGCACTGCAGAGGTGCTGGGTGCTGCGGAGGCTTTTGTGGGTAGTGGGAGCATCAGCCTCTCAAACCCTAGAATCAGGGCTAAGGCCCCTTGGCAGAAAGTACGCTACTAGAAACAGGACACTTTCTTTTGTCAGTGAAGCAAGATAGTAGGGAAATAACTATGTGAAAGGAAAAGGACAGTTTCATATTGTGTAGACATGGATGGAGGAAGCCACATCCAGGGCTACATTTCATCTTGTGAGAGATGTCACTGACAGGTTTTGGTTCTGTGTTTGACCTCCCTGGATTACAGGAGGAAGCAGTTATAGATCATACTGAAAATAAGCTAAGCAGCAGCAGCAAGAAAATTTAGCAGTAGGTAATTAGCCAATTGTATCTCTTTGCTCACCATGGTAAGAGGATATTTATAGTTATTATGAAAAAATTATGCCTTCATAAAAGCAAACACACTGTGGTGGTGGTTGTGATCACTTCACTTAATATTTTCTTCTTCTTCTTGATAATGACATGAAATGTTTGAGTGCTCTATCAACTTGTGAGTAACCGTGATTAAGTTAACATAAATACACTTTCTTTTCATATTGCTAAAGCCTCTATGCAAATAATATATTTTTGTAACATATAAGTGTATGTATATATAAATATATACCTGTATCTGTCTCATCTTCCACAGTGAAATGGACAACTTGCTAATCACCTATGCTTTTCAAAAGGACCACAAGATGGTTTGGTCTGAGGGGGACAAGTTTCCCCGCTCAATATATTTCCCTATAAAATTTCCCACAACTAAGCTGTTGAGCAAACTCAAAAGTAGAAGGCAAAATTGTGGTAAATAGGCTTCAAATTTAAAGATGTTTTTTCCTAGTATAGCTTTATGCTGCTATTTTAAAAGTTTCTGTATTTATTGTTTTTCCTCCAGAGTGAGTTCTTTGAGATGCTGCAGTGTGATATAGAATGTTGCCTTCAACTCATAAAAAATGTTTCCACATTAAAACTTTGCAGAAGTGTATCAGGGGATCTGTCTTGCTGTCAGTTTTTAAAAACAACTGCATTTTGAAGTCAGTAGGGATATCTGTTGAACAAGGTGTGGCATAATGCGGCCTAGGGCTACTAGGTTGCCTACTTGATAAATGTTATAGGAAATGTGTTCTGATTATCGCACTTTTGCTCCTTTTGCTAAGTGCCTTACTACCAGGTATGCTATTCCTTAGCTTCTTCTAGTTTATGGTTTCCCCATGAATGTGTTTTTTCTGCCAGACTGTCATCAGTTGAGAAGAGGGAGGCGAATATAGTCTGACAATTGTCCCTCTTGTAGGGCAGCTGGTACGTCTTCAGCAATTATGGAAATCAAAGAGAAGGGATAAGTGTCCGTAAAGAGGTAGGTCATCACACTTGACATATTAGGCCAGGTACTCAAGGGGGTATATCAACCCTGCTGCTTGACTGACTTTGAAAGAAATCAGCTGGCTTTACTGTGTCTAAGACCTTTCATCCTTTTAGATACTTCCAGTCTGAACATAGGTTGTGATGTTTCATTCATTAAGGTTGACGGTAAATCAACAAGGATTCTTTTAGTCCTGGAGACTTCCAGGGAAGAATTGGAAGACCAAAGTTATTTATATAACATAATTACATTTAGCCTCAGGGGAATAACCCACGTGATCATCTACATATTGGTAGTGTTGCCAAGCAACTTTAGCAAATACACTACTGATTTTTAAATTGCAGCTTGAGCAGTACAAATATTAAAATAGTCCTTAATATTTTGGTCAACTTCATGAACAAGGGCGTAGCTTTAATATCTTATTTCTGCCAATTATGAACACTTATTAGCAAAAAGTGCACACATTTCCCAGTGAAGATCAGATATTTATGAGGTTTCACTGAAGTTATTCAGTAAATTCTAGATCGGTAAGTTCTTGAGATGAAGACAGTTGGAACCCAGAAAAGTATTCAAGGAAAATAATTTAGTGCAAATTTACTCAGTTCTTACTCTTTCCAGGGTATCTGCTTATAACTGCTATTGGAAAAATGAAAATTCAGTTTCCTCATTCTTAGATTTTTAAGACATCTACTCCTTCTACTGCAAATGTTAATCTTTTCCCTCCTTGGCTCTGTGTATCATGACTGATGAGTAGGACACCTAAGGCAAAGTTGCCTTTACCAAGGAGTAAAAGCAGGTACAAGGAGTGATTTCTCAAGCAAAATGAATTAGAGAAAGGGAACTAAGACCTATAATAAGCATAATCTCACTCACACTGAGCTATATCAGAAACCTGATGTAAAGAAAAGACTCTGTAAAGAGAAAAGGAAAGAGAAGAATCCAACTTTAAAGTGTATGTGGTTCTTCTATTCTGATGCAACTGTATAGCAAACAATCCCCGAAACAGTGGCATATGTTTACCTTGCTGGAAACTTGTGGGCATCAGTGGCCTTGAACCTCAAAGATGTGTTCTGTGCAGCAAATCTCACTTTGAGCCAGTTTTAAAAACTGCAAGTAATTTTTTTCTTTTTTTTTTAAATAGTTTTTGAGAATGTCTTTGTTATAAAGTGTTCTCAGGTCCAAGAGACATTTCTAATCACATATATGAACAGAATGCTTTAAAGTTACTTTGTGTTTCCAGTCACTACTTGAGATGTAGATAATTTAAGTTCAAGTCAGTGCTGTTATTGGTGTGAAGTAGGGATGTTACCCATGTCTCACATAGTAGGGAGGTCTTGCCCTTTCCTGTAAAAGCTCATACTTTTGAAAAAAAAATGCATTTTGCATTTTGCACTGAATCGAGACATGCACCCTGCAACAGCTTGACTTCTCTGACTGCTTTTGCTCTTTCCATTTTTAGTGTCTTACTTGCTTTCTGAGCATCTGTAGCCACAGCTGTAGCCATGACATTCATTAGAGATTAGTAAAGCTGGAAAGGAACTGATATCAGCTTATGCTGTATGAAAACTAGGTTGACAGGCTTCATAACTTCTCCCTGACACTGAATGACTGCAGATTTTTTCCACATAGTGATCAACATAGCAAGACAGCAGCTTTGATGTGTTTGTTCATTCCTGTGTTCACCAGTGCAGCCTCGTATCTTCTGTTAAGTGTAAGTTCACATTCAGTTGTTTCAGCTCCTTTCCACAAGAATATCTTTTTTTCAGTCATCTTTTCTGTGCCAATAACAATGGGATTTTCATCTTTCATTGAGTTTCTACATGCCACTGCATTCAAGTAATAAAGAGAATCTGTTCTATTTGCCCTTGACACTTGTTTTATAAAGGGGGATACACAAGAAGTAAACAGAGCCAGCTGTTGTTCTGAGGAAAATATAGAGCTTTATTGCCACTGTAAAACTGGGCATAACTCTACCAATCTCATGGCATGCCATGAATGTTTTTGCCCTCTGAACTAATATATTTGAAAACATTTTCCTGCATTCAAATCCTTGCTGTAGAAAGATAGTTTCCAAGTGTTACCCTCTAAGCAGCTAATCACTTCCTCAACTTCTCACACTTTAGCTTTTAACCTTTTCTTTCTGACTGATGAAGATTGTTTAAGTCTGGAAGATAAGGTTTTTTCCCTGTGATGTATATAGGGAAAACAACTTCTTAAAAATCCAAACATACTGGGACTTGCAAACGTTTCACTTTAAAAAAGTATCAGATGAGAAAGGATAATTGCCTGAGCTCAAACTTGAGTAACTCATTAAATGCACCAAAAAAATGAAAGTAGTCTCCTGATTTGACATTAAATCGAGATTAGCTAAAAAATAAAAGCAACTGCTTTGCCATCAGAAAGAAAGAATTCAACGCTTTCCCTTATCCTCTTGCCAAGCTGCTGCTTAGTCTTATCTTTTAATTAAACCTAAACTTTAAAATACATGTGTCTAGCATGGCAGTTTATTAAATGAAATATCAACAGGCAAACAGTATTCTTGTCAATTAGCATTCTGTATAGAGGTTTCAGGTTGTTTTTTTCTCCTCCTTAGAGAATGGACACATTAAAGATCTCAGTTTTGTTGCAACTCAGTTTAAAGTCATTGATTAAAAAGAAAAAGAAATTAAAGTCATATGCTGAAAATGTTTTTAGCCATTTAGTCGAAATACTGGATCTATTTTCTACAACAAAACCATGCCCAACTGCTTTAATTTTGTGTTAAACAGACATGCTCCCAAGAAATGAAAACAAGAATAGATATCTTTACTTCTAGTCAGTCCTTGATAAGGAACTCGTAACACCTTCATTCAGAAGGGAAGGAAATGTGGATCTGACACATTTTCTTTAATGCCCAAATAATTTTTCAACTTTTTTATAATTTTTAAAACTTTTTAAGAAATTTAATCTCATTGGGGAGTCAGAGGTAAAACTCTAACTACAGTGAAACCAGAGGGATTTTTATCATATGGTTCATATGGTTCCTCAGATGAGACTGAATGAAATCACAAATCACCCCCAAGTGATCAAGCCCACAGTTTTGACCTAGAAGTAGTTACTCGTTCAGGGAGTGAAAGTAAAACCTCATGGTTTAGGTAACTAATCCCACAGAACTAGAACACAATTCAAAGTACTGGATGACAGAGAATGCAATTTCTGCCTACAACGACCAAAATCCGCATCATTTCAGGCATGTCCCAGCCCAGCAAAGGACTAATTCTATCCAAACAAAAAAAAGAAATGTGATTGGATCACTCATATTCTTGAAGTTAAATGTATACTTTTCTAGATTAAGCCTCAAATACTTATAAATAATACAGAAATTCCCAAGAAATCAAGATTAGCCCCCAAATTACTGGATAGTCAAAAAAAGAGTTGAATATATAAAAAAAAAGTGATGTTCAAACACCTGTATGCCCAATAGAAAAAGAAAAGCATATATTCAAAACTCCAGTGATTTAAAATACTTTCACCACCTTGAAATTATTAACAATCAAAGCCATCCTTTTCCTCAAATATAGATGATGACTGTGCTTTCATTTTTGTTCAATACAGCATTACATTGCAGTTTTGTGCACACTAATAATGCAGCATGGTTGTAATGTGTAATGACTTATAACCTAGAATAAACATAGTGTATTGATCTAATACAAACTGATGTGGTAAACAATGAGGCTAAAACAAGCACCTAAGAAAGAACTCATGATGGAAGAAAGTAAGACTGTTTCCAGTTACTCTATCCAAACATTAGGAAGGTGATTAATTGGCAAAATGAATAGGAATTAATTATCCATGAATCCTGTGGCAAGTACAGCAGCATTCAACTCATTAAGAAATCATAGTTTGGAACTCAGGATGCCATCCTGACTGCATTATATCCTGAATGTGTTTAAGGCCACTTTTCAGAGAATTGCGAGGTCCATAGTCAGCTTTATAGAGCACATTGTTATTAGGAGAAATATCTGGGATTTCTGAATCACTGATGATATTTTTCAAGAACCCTTGGAAACCTGTGAATTTCCTGACAGATGAGTGAGGACAATATGCTATCTTGAAAAAAGAGAAAAGGGGTAAGACTCAAAAAATTTGGCCCCTGGGAAAATTTAGATACTAATCAATATAACTAATAACTAATCAATCTTCATTTAAAAAACATCAGGAAATAATAAAATGATAAAAAGTGCCATTATAGCTTATTAAAAAAAAATTCTGTCAAACTAACTTAATTTCCTTCCTTGACAAGGTAACCTGTATAATACCTAGAAGAGAAGAATATAAAAGTAAGAAATCTGTATTTTAGTATTACTTTTTTGACACTGTTCAATGTGACATTCTCATAAGCAAGGCAAAGAAATGCAGTCCAACCTTAATCACTGTAAAGAGGATGCACAAATGGATCAAAATTTTTCCACTTCAATTAATGTGAAGTACTGGACTTCACTTGAGACAGTACTTTTTAAGGAAGGGGTAGGTAAACAACATAACAGACCATCAAGGATGATGAAAAATTTGGAAGGTAAAGAAAAATCTAGAAGTTTAACTATATAGGCAGATATTACACTAACAAAAGCTAAGCAGTTTTCTGAATTGCTAATGAATGCCAGAAAACAAAAAAGTATATTAATTTACATCAAATCTGATTTACTTTGAATATTAAGAAAATCTTTCAAAATGTTATGAACTTTGAATTATTGGGATGAGATATATGGTAATGTTCAGAGATTCATGACATCACAGAACAATTCAGGTGGGAAGGGCCCTTAGGAGTCCATTTGTTCCAACTCCCCACTTTAATCAGGTCCAACAAGAACAGGTTGTTCAAGATGACGTCCAGTGAAGTTCTGATTATTTCCAGTGATGGAACTAAGATCCTACATCCTCTTTGGGAACTTGTTCAGCTGTTTACCCATACAGTGGCATTCTTTTTACTTGTATCTTACTGGAATTTCCCATTTTCAACTTGCCTCTGGCTCTATCTTTATGTCATACCACTAGACAGCTAACTGCTGTGAAATTTCCACTATTACTGTTGTGGAAATGTTTGATAAACATCTTCTGGAAAAAGCTGGAATTTCCCTCAGTACAGGGACTGAGAATAAATGAGAATAAGTTCATTAACATTCTGTCGTTTTGTGAGTTGCTAACTTTCTATAATTCTTTGGAATATGCAGAAATGTAACATTTAATGAATGAAAGTGCTGTGTATCTGTGTAGATGATGTGTATAACAGAAAGCTCTGTATCAATGGGTCATGAATGCATTTCAGTCATTTTGACCACACTCTTCTCATGGTTAAATATTTTGATCCCATAGTTTTTAAAATTGTTTTTTTCTCCAAAAAGTCCCAAGATGCAGTTCTGGCAGGGGATGAGTTAGTGGTTCAGTTTTCTCAGGTTTGAGGGTCTTTGTGATGAATCACTTTTACTCTGAGGGAAAAAGGTGCCTAATTTTATCATAAGGAAACAGACTGAAAAATTTTTGGTTCCAGAGGCTTACACTGAGGTAAATACAAGGTGTAGACAAATGGGGTCCCTTTACTTTTCACAAACTACAAAGCATGGTTGGTATCATATGAAGGGTTAAGGAAAGAAAGAATATTTTAGAAATACTTACATTATTTTTTCAAGGAGGATTTCTCAAGCATAAACCCTGTGATAAAGCTTGTGAGATACTGAAGGAAATTAAAATTACCAGGACAGTGTTTGAAAAACACACACTTTAGGGAAGGCTTAATAGAAGAAGCTCAATATTCTGCCATTGTGGATTTAGAAGAGATTTGAGATAGAAATTTAAACTATCAAGTATTTAAAAGAGAAAAAAGAAGAAAAGCAAAAGGTGGTATGTATGCTCTGTAGATGGTTGCAGAAAAAAGCAAAAATTTGAGCACTCCAAAATGAGAAAGAAAAGTGACAGGGAGAAAGGAAATGAATATTCCAAATGGTAGAAAAAGTTCTAATCAGCTACATGTGCTCATTTTCAATAAAGATGTCTAATGAGGGCATGGAAATGAAATCAGAAGAGTTGTGCTGGAAGCAAAAACATAAGTAGCAACAAGAATTAAATGAAAATAACAAAGAGTAAACAAAGTGATGTATGAATCTGCATTTTTATAGTTTGTTTAGTAACATTCTCATCAAACAATATACATAGAGAATATGAAAATAGTGAGGAGATGAGGTCTGAAATTTCAGAATTTATATTTTTCAAATTCATGGGAGCCAAAACAGTTGCTTATAACTTTTGGAAAAGTAGATTTGATGGCTATATAAAAGAGAAGCTGAAAAATTATTGCATAACTATGAATGGGCAATTATTCTAGAAAATAGTCAAACGGAAAAAAAGGGAGAGTTGAAAATCCTGTGTGCTATTCAACAAATGTATATAGAGAGATCATATGAAAACAAGAAGAGCATTTGTTTCAAAAAGTGACATGAATCAAATGTAACACCATTTTTCAGTAGTGTTTATGTATATGTTCAATCCTATCAATAGCTTATAAAGAGGGTGTGGACATTGGAGGAAAATGGTTGGACTTGGATCTTTACTCAGTTTCTACCCACTTATAGAACTCATTGAAGCCAAAAAGAGCTTGCCTGATTCATAAATGATTTTTTTCTTACCCACTCCATGATTTCAGGTTTTATTGAAAACGATAATTTTTTTGAATTCTTTCTCTAAAGTCAGCAATAATTTTTTTTTTTAATTTGAAGTAAGAATACAAACAGGCCATTTCTGTGTTGCTTTTAATATATCACAGAAATCCTGCCATCTCAGTCTTACAGCTTAAAAGTCATCAGAGTTGGATTTTTTGCTACAATAATTTAGTTAAGGAATTATTTTCATCTTCAGATGGTCCTCCTGGCATACATCTTGCCAATTCACTCACTCATTTTATTCTCCAAAGGTGTCTGTCCTATCCTTGAAATGTCTTTCCATGTTATGATGTTATGCTTTGGTCTGCTTGGGGTGTTTAGGGGAAGGTTGTTTGATTCACTCTGGGCGATGTGTGGGAGAAACAAGAAAATTCTCAGAAGGTTTGATAGCAAACTTTTACTTGCAGACTTTAAAAAATTAGGTAGAATAAAGTACTTGGCAAATTTGAAAGGAACATCCAGACAAACCTAAATTTAGCCAACTGCAACTTATCCAAACAGAACAACTTACTTAAGGCAGTGACTAGAATTGTTTAGCCTGGCTTACAATATACTTTAAGAAGAAATTAGGAGAAGAAAGAGGAAGAAAGGATAAGAGTAGAAGGATATTACCATCCATGGATCCAGTGATGAGACTTGATTATTGCAATTGAGATGTCTGTTGGTCAAAGCAGTAGTCACAGTCTTGATTAGGGGTGGGGGAAGCCCACGCAACACAAAGTTCAATAGGTTAATATGCACTTAGGGTAGGTAGGAAAACCCAGGTACCTGCCCTAGGTGGGGAGTTTTACACTATATGATGTACCTGTGTGGATCAGATGCGTGGAAGGCCTCAGAAGTGAGTCTGGGGGCACTTTGGAGATCTCTGATGGTTTCTGACACCTTCTAAGACATGACAACTGTCTTTCATTAGTGTAGTTGAGGCAATTATCCCCCACCAGAAGGGATGAAGACCTTCAGGCCTATGTACAAATGTCCCAATATCTCCCACAGGGGTGGGAGTTTTGCAGCTGAGCCAATTGTGTAAGGGAGGACACTGACAAGATGAAAAGCAATATTTCACCTCAAAGGGTCTGCTTCTTATCATCCTTTTCCTGTATCTGACTCAAAACACAATTTCTTGCTAAACAAAAGTTAATTTCTCATGGTCATCCTCTGTTGCTCATGCCCTCTGCACCTGGGCTGTGTTACAACCCAGCCTACCAGACCAAAATTACTTTTGTTTTACTAATAAATCCTTTGGAGTGAATTAATCAATACTAGATGATCAGTGTTTGAAAATATAAGTATAAATAGGATTTATTTTAGAACCATTTGTTTGCAAAGGAGAACAGGTATGTAGCTGTTTTGGTTGTTATGACCTGAAGTAACGCGGAAATATAATAACATAAAGGTATTGGAAAGGAAAACAGGTGTTTAGCCATTTTGGTTGTAATGTAATGATGTATAATCACCCAAGAAAATGCATAAGGAAAAAGAGAATGAAAGAGAGAGAGAGAGAAAAGAATAAGAGTTAAAGGAAAAAGAGAAGGGAAGAAAGAGAATAAGTGTTTGTAGTCACCACTCAAAGGTCTCCAGCAAATTTGGTTGCTGTTGTTGTTGCTGGTGTCTTGGTCCATCGAGGAGTGGTGGGGGAGAGAAGAGCACAAAACATGAAATTCAGTGGATTTATATACCTTCAGAAACCCTTCTGGCGCCTTCCCAGTGTGTGTGTGAGAGCGCTGTTTTGCACAGTTATGCTGGTTTTGCAGAGAGTTGGAGATGCTGGTTTTTGCGAAGTCCTTATAGGCTTGGGGTGAGGGGCAGGTGAGCTTCAGAGGCACCCCTGCTAAGAGCTGAGGCCTTCTCCGCAGTAGTCATGGGTGTGTGCACAAGGGAGCCTCCTTTGACATGGCCTGGTCTGTAAAAGATAAACATCACGCACCCAGAGGGTCACTGCTGGTCTTCTTTAGCTAGGCTTCACACACCTAGAGAAGTGTCACACGCAGAGAGTCATTCCCTGAGCCTTCAAAGTTTGAACAGTTTGTGGGCTATGGCCTCCTCTCATTAACCTTTATCTTCCCTCTCCTGGCAGGAGGCTTGTTCAGCTGGCTGTAGTAGCAATGATTTAAGGCAATTAAGTTCCTCACAGACTGTGACCTTGCACATCATCAGTAAAGGTTGCTTTTGGATTTTGGTTGACCAAATATTGTGATGGGCCTCTAATGACCCGTTGAGGAAACACTGAGGAAAGAAGGAAAAGTCATGTAGATACAATTAGGATATTACTCAGTGTTTACAATATAATTTTCTATATGGTATTTTCTACTCAGACTGTCCTGTTCTTTTGTAAAGGAAGATGCTCAGTCCCATTTTCAAGATAACATTTTGGAATATGTCAATTACCATGATTATCTGCAATGAATTTGTAGTTCAAGGAAATGTATTATCTCCCTTTTCCAGGGCTGGATTAACTTTCCTGGGAAAAGAACAAAGAGCTGCTAATATAGTGTCTGTTAATCATGATAATACGTAAATTGAACAGCTTGTCAGGATTGCATTTATTATTTTGCTCTGTAACCATAGTAGGTATTTTCTTTAGCTTTCCTTAACAGATGTATATTTCTTTAGCCAGCTTCAAAATAAAAACTATTCCTGTAAACAGTGACACATCTGCAGTTCTGACAAGGCATTTATGATTTGTTGTATGAGAAATGAGGAAATAGAAAATCTTTACACAATAGTGCCACTACATCCCCGGAAGAATTTGGGTCCTCTACTCTGAAGGACAGGCACACCACATCAATATTTTCAATATCACTGATCCTATGGCCATCTTCTTATTGAGCTTCACCAACAATTCCTGTAGAAGACTTGACCTAAAAGGTACTGTATTTTAAATCCTTCTTCTTGCAATCCTTGCCTTTCAAAACATGATGGTGGGAGAAGGTGGTACCAGCAGAAGATGGTTGCTCTCTAATTGTAGTGCTCAGCCTGCAGCAAGTCTAATTTTGGTTGCACCCTCTGCCTGATGCCTTTTTTTTTTGAGAGCAGGAAATTCACTTTTCCTCTTGCTGAAATACTTTTAATTAAATATTAATTCATCTGGAGAGCGTGCCCACAGACAATCAAAATTAATGGTTAAAGCATCCATTAGCAAAAGTTTCAGTCTGGGACATGCTGAATGTTTGGAAATACTCAATGGACTCAAAACTGGAGTGGAATTCGCCAAGGTAATTATTTCTTTTTTGTGCTTATTTTGCTGTCTATGTCTTTGTACAGTTATTGACATAGGGCATAAAAACAAGAAAGGCTTCAGCATGGGCTTCCAGGGAACTTGTCCTTTTACAGCTTGCTATCTAGTCATTAGTTCCGAATCAGTGGATTTTTTCTTCTCATTAACTTATTTGCCTTTGGAGCACATGTGCAGTACTTATATCCCTAACAAGCCAGTTACACCAGAATTACGCAAAAAGCATGACTGAGAATAATCTGTGAACAGCTCGGAAGAAATAGGGGCATCACAAACACATAACTAATTAGTTCTTTGTCAAAAATCAATACAAAGCATTAGACCTGGAATTCAGTATTGTCATCCAAAAGTGACTTTTCCAACCTTCTCCTTTGCCTGGAGGCAACACTGGGGAAAACACAGGTGTTCTTCAGTGCAGTATCCATGTGGCAGAGGAACCCCTGCTTTTCTTTTGTTTTTTAGTTAATAGGAGTTTGAGTTTTCTAACCTTGAAAGCTGAATCAGCTTTAAAGTGGATTTAGTAGGTCTCACAAATTTTTTATAAGTTCAGATATGAAATAGACTCAAGAATGATTCCTCAAAAATAAGGGTAAAAGCACTATAATCTTGATGAAATCTGAGAAATAATCTTTTATCATAAAAGCAAAGCCACTATTAATGGATGTCACCAGTGCATAAGATTTAATTATTTATGAAATTTGTTTCATTTGTTTTATATGCTTTGTTTCCAAACTTGCAGTTCTTCAGTTTCTCAGCTACTCCTGTACTCTCTGAAATGCTCCCTAAAATCCTGTTGATGTTTTATTTTTGTTGTTGCTGTATTTCTTCCCTTTGCTGTCTCTATAGCCTACTGTTCAGCTTCTGGGTAACTGGTTTGAGATTAAATGGGAGAGGTCTAAATGCTGGTTTAAGGATTTGTATTCCAATAGGGATGCAAATTGCCTGTGATTAGAGTGGAGGTGAATGTCAAGTTAAAAAACACTAGTCCAATCTTGAGTTAATATGGTGTGTCCAAAAGTGTTAGCAGCAGTGAGCTGGTATGAATACTCCTGTAATAGGATTCATATTCTGTTTTTGTTGGGAAAAATGAATACAGTAATTGTGATGAGACCTGTAGTCTCATCACTGATCTTTTTCATTTTGCATTCAGAAAAAAAAGAAACAAACCATCCTTTGATCACCAAACATTTTATTTTTGGTGGAGATTTGTTCTGCTGTTTTCCAAGAAGAAAATAAAAAAATTACCCTAGCATCACAGAACACAAATAATTAATTTACTATGCCTTGTGTAAGTGACTTTCCCAGCAGACTAGAGCTTTCCTTCTATGCCTTTGCAAATGTCATCTGTCTGGGGCCATGTAGACCATTCATGTAAAAGGGAATTAAAGTGATTCTGTGCTGTATCTCTCACTCTGCCTTGAAGTCCAAGACTTCAGTGGTATTTTGAACACATTTTTCCACATGCTTTTGAGTGTAATGGGTGTATGTAGGTGCTCATGAATATTCATCCCCTAAAGACATTCTGGCAGAAATTTCCTTCAGGCTCTAATACCAAAGAATCTTGGATATGATTCTAGGGTCTTTACTCAGCCAAATGCAGAAAATTCATGAGGTCTCAGGGGTTTGTTCCTCCAATTTTCACAAATTTTGGTAGTTCTATCGTGGTCTGCATACTGCAATTTACTGATTATATCAAAGGAACTGAAGTACTAATCCCCGCTGAGCCTTTGACTGTGTAATGAGAGGCTTCTAAAGTCTTTCAGAGTTACTGGAACAGGTGTTGTGAGGGATAAGAACATCAGACTAAAGTAAGAAAAAATCATATCACAGAAGCTTTGCTTCCACAGAAGCAGATTTCCTTATGCCATTCAAGTTAGCATGTGGCTTCATAACGTTTTGTTGTTTTTAAAATCGGTCTCCTGCTCCCACAAAGTTTCAGAATAACAAAGTGAGAAAGTGAAAGTACACAGACCAAAAATTTACAGTAGCAGTGG
Organism: Calyptomena viridis; assembly: GCA_013390005.1. Classification (NCBI taxonomy): domain Eukaryota; kingdom Metazoa; phylum Chordata; class Aves; order Passeriformes; family Eurylaimidae; genus Calyptomena; species Calyptomena viridis. Next base: position 10,509 of record WEIV01009937.1, on the reverse strand, counting down.
TAAAAGCAGTTATCAACCTCTCTTTTGAAACTCCTAAATGGAGCACTAACATTTGTGTGTGTTTTTGCAAGATAGACAAATATCTACTAGGAACTAAATGGAGGTCATCCACACATTTCATATGGGTCACTAAATAATGATCACAGGGTAGCAACTTTCATTTTGATTCAGTAATGCAGAGGTGAAAAGCACCATATTTCATTATTAATGCCACATGCACTCCGGGTCTCTGCTTTAATTTCTTCATACTACTGGTTCTATGAACCCTTAAGGATCTGGTTAATTTTTAGAGCTGAACAGGCTGCTTTTTCTGGCCTTCAAAAGGGATTTTGAACCTTAAAAGTTGTCTATTCACAGTTGCAAAAGATGCATCTGGAAGAGAAATTTAGTATGTATGAAAATACTTTTCAGTGAGCAAAGGAGTATATAAGGAGAAAGAATAAGCTATATTCTTTTTATATGATAAGGAACTATAGAGTAATGAAAGCGAGTAAATAAAGACCCTATGAAAACCAGAAATGTAATAAGAAATCTTCCTTCCAAACAGATGGTTTGTTTTTATTACAAGAGATACATAAAATGTTTTATTCTTATCTAAATTCACCTTCTCCATTTTATGACCTGAGAGAGAGAAAGGAAAGGAAAAAAGAAACTAAGAGCTATTTGAGAACATAGTGATGGAGTATGCCATTTCAAACAATCAGCGAAATCCCCAGGATTGGCTATTGCGTGATATGTACTCCAGAGTATTCAGTTTCTGACAGGCTTAATTCTCAAATGACAGCCCAGTGGTCCAAGAAATCAGGCTCTGATAACTGAATTCTCATGTAATCCCCATATGGGCTTTTAAAGACGACTCTTGAGACAAAAATTTAAGCATCAAATTATATCAGTACAACAACTAGATCTTATTGTTGCCATTTTGTTATTAGAGTGAATTAGTTTTCAGTTCAGAAAATTCTACCTATCCTTATGTTGCCTTCAAATGACTGTGTATGCTTGCTCTGGTGGTGCTTTAAAGCGAGGCAATGAGTTTACTATAAGTCATGGTTTTTTTTACAGGAGGATGTCTATCCAAATTTTAAGTTTCCCAGAGGGAAAATTAGAATAAAGAGAGCAACTCCTGGGACATTATTTCTTGAAAACCATCTCCCTATTGGTTGAAGCCACTTACTGAACTTTACACATCTCTCTTTATTTTGAGGTAACTAGGAGACCTTTCATGTTTATGTTTGAGAGCCATGTTTGGACCTTTCTGCCTGACAATTATATAGACTGTAAGACTAAATTTGTCTTCATTAAATCTGATTTTTTAATATCTTCCTGCCATAAAATTTAGCCATATGTCCTGCTTCATCATATTTACTAACCAATCCTGAAATATAGTGGAATCTAATTGATTTTTCTAGAAAAATCTCTTCATGCTGTGAAAGATACTTTTGGTCTTCCTTTATTGCCTCTCACCTTAGGATGTGCTACAATTGGTCAGAAGCCTTGAGAGCTGAGACTCCCATGATTTTCAAGGCATCCCTGGAATACACTTAGATGAAGTTTTTGATGCACATGAAGTCATCAAACAAAATCACTCTTGCTGCTTCCCAGCAGTAATAGAGCTCTGCAGCTTCAAAGCTGGGTCTGGCAGGAGGAATCGAGTGCATGGTCCATTTGGGTCATGGTGAGGGAAATGCCAGTCTGCAGCCAGTGGACTGGGCTTGCCTCAGAGTTCTGAGTTGACCTTAGTGTGGTCCCAGAGTTCAGCGCAGACTTTTCAGTGGTGGTCAATACACATTTCGAGCTGGCTGCCCTCTGCACAGAGGGCAGTGTGACACAGCAGTCCTTGGAGCATCAGAACATGATAATCTACTAAAAAAAACATTGCTCTAACAATTTTTTGGGAGACACTGGAGCTGGACTGCCCATGTTATTGAGTATTGAAATATTTATGTTTTGAAATAATTTTCCAAGAGTTTTAGCCATAAGATAACCAGAAGCAAAAAGTCCTTTTCTAATGTGTCTCCTCAGAAAAGTGAATATGTCCCTTTTTATTTTGTTAAATAAGTATATATCATATTTCATTAGAGCAAATGAATGAATGTTATAGAATTTAATAACCGAGCCAGTGACTCAAATACAAAGTTCTTTTGACCCAAGGAGAAAAGAAGCTCCAGAATAGCAATAACTATAAAAACAAAAGAGCAGTAACACCACCTTCACCAATAACAACAGAAAATAAACTGGTAATAACTTTTACTTAAAGCATATTAAAGATCATAAATATATTTTTAACATTTTGTGCTCAATTTAATATTTAATCTTACACAAACACATAAATTTCAGTTGCTGAAATATATACCTTAGCAATCTAATTTACCAGAGGCATATGTTTGTTTTTCCACTCCTTGACTTTTTTATTTGAAAGGTAGGTTGTTACTATTAGTCTGCAAACACAGGCAAGCAATTTGTCTGCCTCATACACCCCAGTAATCGGGCAGTGTGAGACCAGCACAGGATTTTCTGGTTTGCAGAATCACCTTGAGGGATGATGAATAAAGCATAATCAATCAATCATTAGGCAATACTTTCAAAGTTTTACACAACCTCACTTTGTTCCTGTCTTCCACCAGTGCTCACAGCAAAACACTGTCAACAAGGGCCTTTTTTGCTGAATAAACCAAAAGGTGAAAACTTTGTTTCTTCAAATCCTTCTAATCAGGGCAGTACACTGTATTTATTAATAGGGATTGACTTTGAAAGAGAAAAAGCATAGAACATCTTTTTTTTTTGTAAATCTCTCGTTATCATTAAAGCTTCAATAGCTTCTGAAAAATTATCTAGCTAAGAAATGTTCTTTTTTTAAAACCTAAAAGAGAAGATAATTTAACTTGGAAAACACGCAGTAAATCCAGACTGGCTTACCCAGTATGTCTTGGCTGTATTTCTTGTGCTTATTTAGATTTTACAGCAGAATGACTAAAATGCTGCTCTTTCCTAGACTGTCATTAATTTTATCTACAACAAGGGTCCATTCTCCTGTTGTTTGCAGAGATGTGACTTTAGAGCCTGTCCATGCTCTGTGCTTGATAGCACGTGTTCCTGACCACTCATGAGGTTTGTATTCTCCTCCTCAGGAACCTGATACAAGCCTAAGTCCAGCCGTGCTGATGTATGTGTAGGAAGGAGTAAGTGCTTCCAGCTCAAAACAGGTGTGTTTTTAGATGTAAATAAATGGCACTTGTGGCACAAGGCAATAATTACCCTTTCCTGGAATCTCACTGCCTGCATTGGCTACTCTGATATTTCACAGACCTTCATTGTACTTGGATTTTAGATTTTTCTCTCTTTGCTGAACGCATAACTTGAAAATCATATAGCCCTTTGTCAGGTCATGTCCACTGGTTTTATCAAAACTGGAACAAAATGTTCACAAGGCACCGAAAGGTGCTTCTTACAGGTTTCTTGTGGGACATTGTTGGGGATGCTGGATTTCTACCAGAGAGTAATAGACGGAATGGAAGGTGCCAACCTCTTCTCCTGTTTTCTCTGCTGTGGATAGGTGGTGCTGTCATGGAGAGAAAGGGGGAACCAAAGCCTTCCTGGAAGCCTGTGCCCTGTGTCAGTGAACCTCTCTGCATCGTCCAGGGAAATGCTGGCTCCAGACTCAGAGACAGAAGTTTTCTGGGTCTGTTTTAGTCCCCAGGGTATCACTGTCAAATGCAGGCATGGGGAGAGGATGAAGTGAGGCAAACTGACTCTAGCTTAATGGTTAGGGTGTTTTCCTAGGAGGAAGGTGATCCAATGTTCTCATTTCTGTTTTTTATTTCTAACCCAGTAATGTCTCATCTTAAATGCAAGCACATCTCAGGGAATGGTGCCTGAAACCCTGGCTACATCTCTTGTAATTGCTGTCCCCCTTACTGCATGATTTCTGCTCTGTTTGGAGGCACAGTAGCCTGTCAACAACACAAAGGGCTGAGAACAACCATCCTCTTCCCTTTTTCTTTTTTGTCCTTTCCCTTATACCTGCCAAGGTCCTGGTTAGAGTCCTTTTCTAGAGGCAGGGTAAAGGAGAAGAAATGTGGATATGGTCATCTCCCTCAGATATTTATCCCTCATCTCCTTGCCAGGAGTTATGATAGATATGTACATTTATTGTAATGCAGAAGTGCACCTGTGTGTACATGAGGAGAGAATAGAAGAAAAAGATGTGCTGCTGCTGTCATCCTCCCTTTTAATTTTATTAAGCCATCATTAATTTTATATTTAGCCATCATTCCTCCATTTAATGGCTAAAAGCATTGAGCAGACTGTGTACCAAATGGATTATTTTAGTGGACTGTCCCTCACATCTTTGATTTGTGAGTCATTATTTATTTAAATGGTTTTCCTTTATTTCATTCACAAGAGTAAGTGGAAAGCTCAGTCAAGAGTTTTGGAGAGCAATCCAAAGAAATGCTACTGCTAATTAAACTTGTATCACAATTCAAGTTGAGGAAGCTTAGCCACGAAGGCTAACCACAAAGCTAAGAAAAGTTAACCTACTATGTTACACATCACACATGAAATAGAAGTTCTGGCTGTGGCTGCAAGGTTATATCTACACCTATTAAAACCTGATATTATATCACATTTCTACACTGTACTTTTAACACAGGTAAGGAGATGGCACTTGATGAAGATTTTGGAAAGTCCCTGATTTGAACAGCAAATCACAGAGTCATGGAATGGTTTGGGTTGCAAAGGAGTTTTAAAGATTACATAGTTCCAGTCACTCTGACACAGGCAAGGACAGCTTCCAGTATACCAGGTTGCTCAAAGCCCCATCCAGCCTGACCTTGAACATTTCCGGGAATGGGGCATCCACCACTTCTCTGGGCAACATGTTCTAGTATCTCACCACACACATGTAAAAAATTTCTTCCTTATGTCCAGTCTAAACCTACCCTCTTTCAGTTTAGAAATGCTTCCAGTATATAGGCACTATATAGTTTATTTGTAAAGGCTGAGTGAGTACTCATGGTATAGCCCAAAGCATGGTAGGAAGCCAGCTCTTCCTGGTTGGACTGAGACATTTGTTCTGAGGTGACTTACACGTTTGCTGGAGATTTCATCCAGACTCAGCAATCTATAAAGAGTAGTGCATGTTGGTGGTGAGGAAGATTTGGTGTACCATGAGTTCTATACTGCTGAGCAGATTGTATCAGGGGAGCTTAGAGCTGTGTGGTGGACCTGAAAGGAATAAGATAGGTTTTCAGTCAGGTTGTGGAAATGGCTGGGTGAGGGTTTCAGACAAGCTATGAAGTGGAAAGATATCTAAAAACAAGGAGATGACAGGTCAAGATTTCATCTCTCTTTCTCAAAAAGATCTCTACACCAGTGCATGCAGGCAGAAGGACCTAGCCTAAAGCCAGATACTGTGGACAATCTTGTGTGCATTCACCTTGCAAGGAGAGACTTTTGAATAATGATGCTGGAAATATTTTTACATAAATCTATTTCATTTTTCATCACCTTTCTGTCTAAAATTATGTACTGTGCACACAAATAAGTATGATATGCTTGTGCAGTGCTTTCTAAAGCAAAGGACCCTACATTTATTTGAAAACTGCATATAGAGTGACTTCTAACTACCACTTAAAATAGCCCAAACCATATCGAAAGTGTATTTTCAGTGAAGCTTTTCTGTATGTGAAAGAAATGCAGCAAGTATTGCCATACATAGTCAATGATGATACTATCCCATAAATTTATAGTTGGCTACACAAATTTATATTTGGCTACACCTTGATTGTGTTCTGTTTGATATCTAGGATTTATTGGCCAGCAGCATAGGCTGTGAAACAGAGTTATTATGGTTTCAAATTGAATCTAACTATTAATGTCTTCTTAGTGTCTCAGATTACATCCCTGCAGGAACTATGAGCCTGACAGTGACTGTGATGGTTGCATTCCATCATCAAGTTAGGTATATGCCTGAAGGGAACAAAAGCTTTTCACTTTTTGTATTGAGTGGAAAAATGATTTTACATGGACCAGCAAAGGTAGCAACAGTTGCCATAGGGTTTATAGTATCTTAGGCTTAAGTTTTCCATTTGCTTATATCAGATGGAAGACAATGTGTAAAAATAATTCTAGCTCAGCTCCTAAAAACGAAACTCTTGAAACTTTTTAGTCTGCAGCAAATGCCCAAATACAGAAAATGACAAGGTGACTGTTGCAAGAGCAGCAACAATGCAGTAAAGGTGCTTGCTGAAATAGATAACTGGATTTTATAATCTGTAGTCAGTGAAACAGATTACTTGATTGTACCAGTAAATTGAATAGTAATTTGTTCCAAGATTTACCATTAAGTAAAATAATGTATCCTACTAGTTCAGAAGCTTCATACATTGTCAAAAATATATTCTAGCAGGGAAAAAAGTTACAGCTTTGGTTTTTCCACGATTTGTGACATTTATACATTGCATGAGAACTTGCTGGTAGTAATTTTTAAGTTCTTCAAAGATAACAAAGATTGGAATATGATCAACAGTCACTTTCAGTGTCCAAAGACTGGTTATATTTCTTCCATAATCTGCTTAGTGGTACTGACTTGAAATTAGAATAGTCTGATTTTCTATGACCTGAAATTTATTACATAATACATTGAAGGGTAAGTTGCAATAAAAAAAAATGATGAAAAAACCATAAGCATTAATCCTTATCTACTTAAAAAGATACCATGGCAATGCACAAAAGGTGGAAATAGATTTGTCAGTGGTATACATCAGCTTCAATGACTTGACCTCCTTCAATGATTGCTTTAACTGAGGAAGATTAGCTTTGCTTGCTTCAGACACTTTGTTTGAAAAATGTTGACTTTTCAGGAAATTGCAAGCATTTTCAACGATCAGCAAGATGGATATGGTGCTCTTTGGTAAGAGTTATTGTTTACTAAGGGACTCAGGACAGCATCTGCACTTGTTTCAGAAGTGTTAATAATCTAATGGTCTATCTTCAAGTCTTAGTTCTTACAGTAATTTTAAAACTCACAGAATTTTTTAAGTCCTTTCCTACCTTGTAATGAGCACTGCAAAAAATTTCTTTCTTGTCTGAACACGGTACATTTCACCAAGCCTTCCAAGTATTGATTTTTTGAAGATAAGCTTCAAATTAAAGTTATTCAGTTGTACACATTAGGAGTTTTAAAACAGATTTCAACAGAAAGATTGCCTCCTTCCTCCTATTATGTTCCTGAAGTCTTTACTTTCCAGGAGAAAAGACTTTCTCACCTCCCTTTCAGTGAATAGGTGTTGACACTGTCAAAGTCTTTACAAAAGTGAGCCCTGAATGATCTTCAAGCTCTTTTATTTATTTTTTTTTTCCCTGAGAATCTAGAGTTGCAGAGCCTATGGCATAGTGGAGGCAGAATGACTCCTGGCTCTCTCCAAGGTGAAATATCTTTGTAACTCAAAATAATACTTTATAGGCTCAATTGAGGTGACAGTCTTTGGGACACCTATAAACTGCTTGCTCAGAAAAGTTGACTTGCCTCCAAAGTTTATTCTGACCTCAAGTGCCTAGAAGAAGTCACTAAGGTCTTTTTCTTCTTTGCAATGCACAGTGAAAAGCAGCTTTCCTCTGCACAGTTATTTCT
>WEIV01009934.1:29398-44632 GCA_013390005.1 Calyptomena viridis | reverse complement strand
TGATCAAAAACACCAGTCCAACATAGCTTAAGTAGTCGCTGTTAAAGCTCTTTTCCAGCAGCAACTGCTCCATGCCCATTTTCAGTTGTGCTAAAATTCTGAAAGAACATCCAGGCACTTTCTTTGTGAATTATTTGGGAGCACAGAATTGTCAGAGGGCCTCTGGGTCCCAAAGTCTGGCCTTAGATTTTAATTTCAAGAGCTTTACAGAGTATCTTTGCTCACCATGCCACACTACTCAGAATTCTTCCCAGAGCCACCTAGTAATTGACATCTGCTCATTTCTAGGCTACACGGTTATATCTGTATTAAGTCTGAAATACACAAAAATAATAGATTGGTTTTTTACATTAATCCCTTGTGTTTTAATTTGTTAGGGTGGGATAACAACCACTCTTCTCAGAACTCAGTTTCCTCCTATTTCACCTCACAGGTGAACTTCAGTCTTTGGACACTGATGAGGAGTCAGCTCCAAGTCTTGTTTAGAAGAAGTCAAGACTGCCCCATGGGTGTGATTGTCCTTATCACTGTGTTTAGGGTAGTTGAGTTTTTTCTATAAGGAGCAAATTGAACTGCAGCATTACAATTGATACAATGTTCAGTAGGAGTGGTATAGCTGTAAATGAGAGTGCAAGACCAGCAAGGATTGTGTAATTAGTATTGTTCAGTATTTGGAAGAGGTACTGTAGTTTCATGCACAGGTCTGTAACAAAACAGATTCCAGTTCAATAACTCCAGCTGTAACAGCATCCTTTAAAATCACCAAGGCCAAAGAAAGTATGTCCAGAAAATTTGGAAAAGCTGAGCAGTAAGTTCTCTGCTCTCTTAGTGCTATTTACATTCCCATCCTCACTACCTTTCTTTACCAATTTATTCAGTTTTTTTCTGCTGAGGTCCCTGGCCCAGTGCTAATCCCACTTTTACCCCAGTTTGCTCGAAAGCACCGACTGGAGCACCGCAGCAGATGATTGGGGCAGTATCTGATACAAAGCTCCCTTTCCAGGGATTTAACCAGGCACTGCCTTCAGAGCAAGCAGGCTAGATTTAGCTTACTTGACTCTGCCAGGGATTTCAGCTNAGAAATATATAATATAGAAATAAACGCAGAACATGCACTGCAACATTTTTCTTCTGGGGGAGTTTCAGAGACTAGAATATGACACAAGTGTTCTGTCTCTAGTTTATTAGATTACATGTGATGAGTTAATATTGTATGACAGACTTGTGGGCTGGATCTGTGTTTTGTTATGAGCTGCTGGGCAGGAGGGGTTAGGAATAGAGCTGAATGTACAGAAGTGTGGGTGAACTATGCTGTCAGCCTTGAACAGTCTGAATGCTGTTGCTGCCTGAGAAGGTAAGAGCACCTTGATGGTGGCAGGCAGTGATACACCAGAAATGGTCACTGGCTCCCATCAACAGTAGTTTTCAGCCTGACCTGCATCAAGCTGTGGTAGGCGGCAATATTTTGCTCCTCAAGCAGGGGCTGCTACCTGAAAACCATACTTTTTCTCCTCCAGGGGAAAAGTGCTGGGTGGACTGGTTAGAAATGCTGGAAAAGCCAGGTGGAACAGTTTTGTAGGACACTGGGCTTTCTATGATGAGATTGAATTAGTAGGTACTGGAGTAAGTGTCTAAAACTAATACTAGCTGCTATAGGTTTGTGGAAGATTTATCTGATGAAGTAAACTTGATATTTTTTCATGTGAAATGACAAGTTTGGTTGATGCATAAAGATGTGTAATAGGCTTAGGTGAAGTACTTAACCTTTCAACACTCATTTTTGTTCACAAAGTAAACCAAAGCAAAATCAAGGTATCAACTTTGACCTTGCTAACTGACAGATGTAATGTAACTGTAAATATGAAGTTGTCCTTGTTTAGCTGGGTTTGCAGATAAGCTGCTAGCTCTTCATTGATGGATTTATTGGTGACATAAAACAAAAATCATATTACGCATCCGAGTCTCTGAAGAATCACAACACCAGAGCTTGCAAAGCCCTAAAGGACCCCTGTGGTCAGGCAGCCTGACTTTCAGGATGGTGGAGGCATTAGGATATTTTGGGTTAATTCTTGTTTGAGCTGCAACAGAAGAGCATTCAAAAATCACCAGTGGTGGAAAAAATCAATGCTTTCCTTGCTGATGACATACAGCAGTTAGTGGAATGACAGAAAGAGGTGGTGGTGTGGACAAGTTGATAAGCTGAGTCTGGTTAATGTCAATTCTGAAGTCAAAGTCATCCTGATGGGAAGTATGAATAATTCTCAGGGGCATGTCACATGGAGATGTGGCAACTCTGAGTAGAGAGAGTCACAGCAGATAATCATCTCAACAAAATTCTCAACATAGCAGGTTGCAAGAAGGCAACTGTCACAATTCCTGCATATAAAAATTAGGTGAACTGTGTAAGAGTAGAGATTATATCTTGTATTTGGCACTGGTACAGCTGCTACTGGAATAACCTGCTAATGTCTGTGAATCAGAGATAATGTTGACTGTGACCAGAGAAGAGCCAGAAAAACCTATAGTGGACTGAGGTAGGGTGTCAGTAAGAAAGTCATGGGCAATTCTAGAATCAAGATTACACTTTTTTTCTCCCCGAAAAATAAACGTAATTCAACACTGAATTATTTCAGGGAAGTCATATGGCTGGGGTTACATAGCAGTCCTTCTTTTCTAGTTCTATAAAGTATGAATCTGTTTCATAGAAATTTAGAACAGTTTGCATTGGAAGTTCCCCCTTAAAGGTCATCTAGTCCAAGTTCCCTACAAGAGGCTAGGACATCTTCAACCGCATCAAGTGGATCAGAGCTCTGTCCAACCTGACATTGAATGTTTCCAGGGATGGGGCATCCACCACCGCTCTGGACAACATATTGCAGGGTTTCACCACCCTCATTGTAAAAAACTTCTTCCTTATATCTAACCTGAATCTGCCATTACCCCTTGTAAATGGGTATATTACAAGGGTCTGTCACTATATGCCCTTGTAGAAGTCGCTCTTCAGCTTTCTTGTAGGCCACCTTAAAGTACTGGAAGGCTGCTCTAAGGTCTCCCTGGAGCCTTCTCTTCTCTAGACTGAAAATCCCCAACTCTCTCAGCCTGTCCTCACAGGAGAGGTGCTTCAGCCCTCATAATTTTTGTGGCCTCCTGCAGACCCACTGCAAAAGGTCGATGTCCTTCCCATCCTGTCCTATGGGGGACCCCCTAGCTCGATGCAGTATTGCAGGTGGGTTTCCACAAGAGTGGAGTAGAATTGCCTCCCTCGACCTGCTGGCCATGCTGTTTTTTATGCAGCCCAGGATGTGACTGGCATTCTGGACTGCAAACACACATCGCCTGGTCACATCTAACTTCTTGACCACCAGCACCCCCAAGTCCTTCTCAGCAGGGCTGCTCTTGATCTGTGTATTCACCAGCCTGGATTGATACCAGGGGTTGCCGCAACCCAGGTGTAGGATGCATTTCACTTGCTGGTCAGAAGATTAGCTATGTTTCTAGCTGTGTATATTTGCATAGAGGTTGTAAACCAATGACTTTCATGTGTTAGATTCTTGGCTTATCTGTACACCATATAGTACTTTTGAACACTGAAGTCCCTTGAGAGGGGACTTCAAGCTGGGTGCAGCTCGAGGGGTTGCATTGTGAGAACTCTAGATATAGTTGTGATATTAAAAAAAAAAAGATGTTGCTGAAATTGGTTGAGCTACAGCACTCCTGTCATGTCAGTCGGGATCACCTGTGCTTTCTGCCTGGCTGTGCTTTCTGCGCTGGCTAACTTGTTGTGGCGCAATACCTCCTGCAGTGCAGTCACCTACACATCAGTGCAGTTCTTGCTACATTCAACTGGCCAAATGGACCCTATTAGTACTTACCTTGACAGCAGCTGGTGGATTTTCCCCCCTCACATGCCATTTTTGGAGGCATCCCCTATATGAAATAATACATTCTTGAAGAGCTGAATGTAATTGAGAGTGTCCGTAAATCCAGATGATTTCTATAGGTATATTACTCTTTGATAATAAATAGTGGTGGCTGGGGGACTGCATTATTTATACCTGCTATGTCAGTTTCCAGGCTGAAATACCAACACATGTATTTGATTTCTTTAGAAACAAAAAGATGTCTTCTCAGCTGCAATACACCTTCATTCAGAATGAAAGTTAATTTTTTGAGCTTTTGTCTTTTTCATTTAATGTATGTCAGTTATAGGTGCTAGTTTTGGCATGATCTCGTTAGCTTGCCACATCACTGGAGCTCTATTTGATTTTCAAGTCTTCACTTTCCAGCATGACTTCACTGTTTCACAAAAAAACTAAAGCAAGTCACACAAACTTAAGAAGTAAGTAAAATTGTTGTCTTTTTTGCCCTTTCTTGACAAATTAGTTTATTTTGAGACCCTTTCTGCTATAGTAAAATAATACAAAACCTTGAACAGATGAGTGCTTTGAAGAAAATCCTGTGTACTGTTATGCTGTGAAATAAAGCCTTCATAATTCACTGATTCAACCATAAACTTCTAGAGGCATGTCTGGATACTTTGTTTAAAAATAGATGCTACAGTGCTTTATTAGGTGATGGAATCAATTTCAGATGTTTAAAAAAAAAAGGAAAAACATGCCTTAACAATGTAGACTTACCATTATTGTACAAAAAAATAGTTTGAAAATAGGGTGAAAACGCACAATTAAGTAAAAATTCTAGAAATATAAAGCTGAACTGTTTTTAGTTTGTTATGATTTTTCAGTCTGAGTGTGCAATGTCTTTTACCTGAGGAAAGGAGTGAATAATCACTTCTTTCTAGCAATTAACTGATAGAATGGTAACTAAAATGAGACATACATGTAAAAGGAAACTGAATCTTTCCCTTGACTCATTTTTCTTCCATAAATTTATTTTCAGAATGGCTTGCTTTCAAATTCTGCCAGAAATTGATACACAAGTATATTAAGTCGTAAAAGTGCTGGGTGCAGCTTCAAAGCAACTCTGTGTTCAATTCCCATGTGGAGGTGAAAAATTCACCACTTGATTCATGTTACCTAATCTTAGAGCCCGCAGTGTTTGTGGAGTCAGTAGAGATAACCAGAGATGTCCAAGGGAATGGTGTAGGTTGCAGAATTAGCCCACGGAAACTGTTACTGCTTATTGCCTGCCTACCTTTGGAGTGGAGGTACCTGGCTGCTGGGTGCTGGTCATCTCTGCCAGCATGGAATCTCCTGAGGATGTGTAGGAAAAGATCTGTGCCTCTCCCTTAGTCCCACAGAATGTTGGTTAAAGAGGTAGTGCTATAACCTCCCTTTGCATGTCAGTTTGGGTGCTCGCGCTGAAAATGTATGACCCATATTCACATCTCTCTGCACTCAGGTTCCATGGGCAAGGCACCACTTCTGAGTGCTGTGTCCTCACCACCAGGTCACAGAATTGTTGGAAGAAAAGGAGCTGGATGATTTCCCCCATCTTATTGAAGCTGACCCACTCATTTTGAGAGTAAGAGAGCCAGGAGGAAGGAGAAAATGATTGAAAGAACCCAATTTTGTGAGACTTTTTAGTTGTTACCTGCAGTTGGAAGTGGGAAGTTACCATTTCTGATCTCTATGGTCAGGAGCATGACTGGTTTTATGTGACTTCTTAAATGTATAAAAAATATAAAACATCCAGAGAGTCTGGGGGATGTGAAGTATCACATCCATCTCATGATTTATTCAGAATTTTGGGTTGCTACCTGCAACTGCTACTGATGGCTGGTATTAGGCTTCTCATACAGAAAAGAGGCAGGTGAAAAGCACCCATGTTTTGGCACCGGTGAAAGAAACTGTCCAGCCCAACAAAGAGCTGGCTGCTGGACTGCCATGGAGTGCCACGGGGCAGGCAGGCAGGCAGGCTGCTGCGCCATTGTGTCGTTAGATGTGTATTTCAGAAAACAACTTCTTCCCAATTCTAATTGTAGGGATCAACATAAGCAACTTCATATTAACTTTGCACCCCTAATTATTAACTGTGTCGAAAATTTCACTCACAGTATCATCTTAGAAAGGGACTTAAGTGCTATTTGCTAGTATATTTTGGAAGTATATCGTGTGATGTATCCTTTGTTTATTGTTGTGATACATTCCTCATATTCAAGGGTTAAATATTCCCAAGGAGCTCAAAACCAGTGGCTCCAGTGGAAGATGTACTGCTTGCTATACCTGACTGCTTTTTATAAAAAATCTAGGGGGAATAATCTTGGTTTTCTTTAACATGCTAGGATTAAGGGTAAAATTCAGCTTTTCTCTAGCAATCTTTTGCTTTTGGTGATTAGTTAAAACTCTTTACTTGGAGGTGTGCTAATAGAGTTTTTGTAAAGAGCTTGTCAGAAATCGATTTTTTTGTTTTGTTTTGCTTTCTAGAATTGGTATTCTTTTCCTAAAGAAATACAGGAAAAAGCTCTGCTTTCTGCTTGTTGCAAAAATGAGATTTGTCTAGAAGTTGAATTCAGATGTTTAACCAGGTCAATTTCTCTGAGATGTTTTTCTTGTTAGGTAAGATTGTAAAGACTTTAATTGAGACAATTGGTTTAAAGTTTCTTGGACCATAAAGAGTAAGAAGTAGCATTCAGACCACCAGGTTCCTATGTGTAATTAAAGTAAGACTTAAAAAAAGTTACTTCATGTATAAATGTTGCCATTTGCTAATGGCTATTGTATTTATTTCAACATCAAAGGAAATGACTGCAAATAGTGTTTTTTTAAAGTAACTGGCATATACATACTGTAAATATTAATGTTTAATATTATGTTAAATATTAATGTTTAATAGTAACACATGGAATCAAAGGGTTAACTTCTCTTTAAGTGATCATTCAGACTGGTTAAATATTTTGCCAATTAAGAAGCAGTAGATTTTATCTGACCCACTGGAGTGGGGTAGGATTGTTAATGCTTAATCATCTACAACGTACATTTGATGTAAGAGGCTAATGTTTATTGACTGAACTCTTGGATTTAACAGAATTTTTTCTGAGATACAGTGGGATCTAATTTAATGTTGTTGTCAGAGAAGCATTGTGAGCTTTTGTGTTTGGATTTTTTTTTCTTTGCAAAACATTGAAAATAGTCTTAAGTTACTGATGCAGTTAACTGAATGTCCATGGATCTTTTCTTACTAGACATACAGATGACAGATGAACAGACACAGGAATACATGTGTCTTGGAAGTGCATTAATTTGATTTAAAGCCAGCTTTTCTGTAGATGGGTTTTGAAATTTGGAATATCTTGAAGGCTGTTTTGAATTTATCCTGTATTAAGTGAGATCTGAACTTTGCTCTATGTAGCATGTTAGTAGTATACTGGCCACATGAGGGTTCATTAGAAGTATAGGCCTGTCAGATTTTATCTGTAAAACCTGTGACTGGAGTTTGACGTGGAGAGAAGAGCTAGAAGAAAAGGATCAAGTTAATTTTTTTTAATTTTATTTTTTTAAATTTTGTGAGGAGGCTAGTTGTATCCAGGAAAGAAAGCAAAAGAAACATTTTCCTGGGAAGGTAGGTCTTGCTGTGGCTGGGTAGGAGCAAAGAAGTGGGGCTCTGCTAAACACATAGAAAATGGCCCTTTCTCGAGTGTTTTTTCACTTTTATTTGGAGTATTTATCAAATCAGTGGAACCTAACTGAAGAATGCCTTCTAGCCAAGTGAACTACAACATCCCATCATTTCCAAAAGGATCCAGTACAGGCAGGTTTCAGGAAGCTTGATGTAGTCAACACAGAGCCACTGACCTGTTCCTTGATGAGCTGTGGCAAGTGCTTTGCTCATGGCATGTGCACTGCTGAACTCAATGCAACTTACACTGGTTATCCTACTTACACTGGTTTCGTTAAGATGCATGTTTTTCTGTGGAGTACAACTTCCTACACTATTGTTACTCCCAAAATTACAAGAATCTGTGTCTTTATCTCATCTGTCAGAAGGACTATAGTGTCTCTATTACAAACTTGTGATTCTAAACCACTGTTTAAAATACATGTAGTATTCTAGGAGATCCTGGGGTTTTGCATAGTGGAAGTAAAAGTTTTTTGGTTTGTGTTTTTAAGGATACAAAAGTATCCTTAAAAACATTCAGTGTATCATTAGCCATTATTATCTTATACGTTAAAATTAGTTTTCTCAAACAAATGAAGATAGGTGTCAGGCACTAGGTATATTATTCTGTGGAAGAGTCATATTTTCTAACCAAACCGTGCAATGTGCATTTGTCCCTGAAGCTGGATAATTTTATGCACACAT
Organism: Calyptomena viridis; assembly: GCA_013390005.1. Classification (NCBI taxonomy): domain Eukaryota; kingdom Metazoa; phylum Chordata; class Aves; order Passeriformes; family Eurylaimidae; genus Calyptomena; species Calyptomena viridis. The sequence continues at coordinate 36,370 of WEIV01009934.1, read as the reverse complement.
TGGTAAAACACATCTATTTGCACGTTACTGCACGAAATACTATGAATCTCTTTGTGTTAAAATACATAAGACACACAATGCTAGCATGCTCTATTACTTTATTTACAGATGTTTTCTTTTAATGAAATAGTGGGCTGCAAATTTAACTGTGTTTGTGTTACTGAATAAGAAAATGGTTTTCTTTGTGTTAAATGATTTTACCCTTCAGTCAGTTAAAATAAACCAGCATGCTAATAACATTGTTAGGTAGGTCTCTCCTAAATCTGCAAGAGTTTCTGTTTATCTTCTGCCATAACTGCAGAAGGTTTTAGCATGAGCAATTACCAAGGCTGAATATTTTTGCAGTATTGCAGTCCTAATAGAAAGCAGAGATATCTGGAGTAATCAGAAAAAAAATATGTAGACCTGACTCCAGTGTAATGATACAAAATAATTACAGATGGGACAAATTTGAGATATTCTAAAATCCCATGGATGAGCAAGCTTTCCAAAGAGAGCAGTCTTGTGAGTGACCCAGTGTCTAGATGCCCCAGAACTGGGTGAGGGCCTGGCTCTACTTCTGACAACCCCTACTCTTCCCCTCTCCCAAACTAACTTGAGAAAAAGTACCCAGGCTTTTAAATTAAGTGACTTGTTAGAGTGGTCTATCATGCCGTGATGTATGGGAGGGAAGGAGATGGCACTGAGTGGCCAGGTGCAGGGCAGAGAGAAGGGAGGGCAAGAGGGAAAGCCCTCTGTCATGTTCCTTTTTGGGTGGCAAAAAAACTTCAAACTGATTTGACTGCTCCTGCAGCCACAGCCTTGGGGTTACAGACAGGCCTCTTTCTTTTACAAGATGCTTTCATTTTATGTGCAAAAGGGGCAACTCATAATTTTGATCAAAGGAGGTCAGTGAATACAGGAGACCATAAGAGGTGCGAGAGTTTTAGGAACAGATTTCAGGCTTGGCTGCATGTAAGGCCATGACATGACTGATACTACGGAACTGGCCTTGCTCTGCTTCAGATCAAAGCTTTGCAATCTTTTCCCCATCTTATTTCTACTTCCAGATAATTGTGGACATGCACAGCAGGACACTGTCTGACACATCTAAATAAATTTTTAGTGCGGAGATCCCGGTTCAAAGCATTCCCCCTTTGCCCTCCCCACTGGTTGTGTTTCACAGATGGAAGGAAGCCATTTTGTTTTCACAACTTCTGTTGTTACTGTTTGATTCTCCCCTGGGTATCTCTTTTTCCAGGATTACAGTAGCAGTAATGTTAGTTTTGGAAACAGGGAACTAAACTGTTCCTGGAAATCAAAATACTACTTTATGCAATGAGGAGAGATGTGGTGCTTTGGCCCTTTTACATATTACGCTGTATTGAGGAGTGACTGGGAGACGTGGCACTGGCCATGCTGAATGTTTCTGGGTACAAGGCTGTGCCCAAAAACGTAAATGGAAGACACAGTTGTCAGCAGTGAGGATTTAAGTGATATCACAGAAACAAAGCCTAGCTCCTCCTGAGACCTATCAAAATATTTACTCTCTTCCAGAGACAGACTGGTTGAGTCACAGTGATTGATTTACTTATTTGGTGGCTCTGGATGTCTCCCTTCTGTGTCCCCATCTGCTCTAGGGATCATCCACTTTTGCATCTGTTGACAGTAAAGAACAATTTCTGTTTGAAGGGATTTTGTCTGAGGCAAAGGGCATTTTGAGGGTCTGCTGCATTTGTGTGCCGCTCACTGAGGTGTCACACTTCTCCTGCCTGCATGAATGGCCGGCATGTGCTGGTGAGTACATCTGTATTTGTTATGAAAGCTGCTGTTATGCCTGACCTGCAGAGTGATTCTGCTGTTCCAGGGGAACCAAAGTTTCCCGTTGCTTTGTGAACTGTCCATGCACTTCTTGTGTTTACATGAAGGAAGATGGACCAGTGGTTGTGTGACAGTGCTGGTGGGCAGAGCGGCTCTCGCAGCTGGGAGGAAGTACGTAGCAGATCATGAGTCTTGCCAATGAGTTAGTGATCAGTCTCTTTACATCTGGAAACTACTAGTAATAATCCCATTCTGGCAGCCAGTATGTGAGGACACAGTGGGAACTGTTGAGGTTTTTTTGCATTTGTTTTTTTTGGTTTTTAAGGCTGCATTTGGGTAAGTGGTTTTTTAATTTTACTCATTGTTTCAGTGATCATCCATAATGGAACAAAAGATAGGACTGAGAGAGTGGCCTTGACTCTGTTTTTATACATTTCTGCCTAGGAAAGTGCTTGCTCTTTGGTTTGTGTAACAAAACTCACAGGCTTTGCAAATGCACATTTGCAGAGGGAGTTTCCTGGTGAATAGCAGGCTTCCATCTGGGTTTGTGTGGATTTAAAAGGAGTGTTTTGATGATGTGGTACATTGCTGAGCTAGGCTCCAGAAAGATGTCAACAAGTGTTGTACTGGTGTATGTAAAGTCCAGCAGTTAAATACCATGTTAAACACATGAAGCGTAACCTTACTGGCTTTTTATAAGGGTTTGGGCAGAAGTATGATGGCATTATATTGATGAAATTAACACATTCAGGAAAAGTATTCTGTGCAACAATCCTAGCACTAAATTGTGCCTTAAGGTACAAATTTTATTTCAGCCTTGCAGTTTATAGCTTGTGACTTCATTTCTCCTAGAGCTGTATTATAATGTCTTGCTGTATCTTGAGGTTAACTGAATCTCCACTGGGAGATTTTATTTGAACTTAAGAATTTTCAAAGGAAAAATAGTTGTTTCTATGTCATGAAACCATTGCCTGTAATTGTCATGGCCGTTTACTCTTCTGTATTAATTTGAAGACTGTTCCTTCTTAATTTTAATATTGAATCTTTAGGAATTTTCAACCTTGAACAGTTGTACAATTCAAGTAAGGATCTAATTGTCTGGCAAGTGCTAGTTAAATATTGTGAACTTTTATTTTTCAGTCTTGGTCCTTATTTACTACAGATGTTACCAGTATATAAAATGCCTAAGAGAGCACAGGCGTGTGAGAAAAACGAAGGGGAAAAGACAAAGGAGAGGAATGCTTATTTATAGTGTGCTGTATATCCACACTGGAACTCTCTCCCCTGCCTCCTGGAGAAGCAGACTCTTTCTGACTCTGATCTGCTTCATGGAGGCACGCTTCCCATTCTGATGGATCTGTGGTCCTTGATGTAAGAAAATAAAAAAAGGAATACTGTAATGTTTAACAGCAACTTTATTTTCTTTACAGGATCAACTAAACCAGTTTAGTTAATCTTGCTAAGAAATGAAAATGACATTTTACAGTTTGGATTTGTTAGTACACGTAACATAGCCTGTTTTGCAGAATGCAAAATTAATTGATATATTCTTAAAATAATCTATTATTTAGGAAAGCATCTCCTACAGAAAAATAGATGGCACAGCTTCAGAAAAAGTGATGGTATAAAATGAAAATGACCAACCATATTAAGAGATTTGGATACAAGTGAAAAGCAGGTATTGCAGATTTACTTTTCCTTTGTGGCAGGTTTAACTCATGTTCCATTGCTTAATGGCGAGGAATTCAATTCGATGTTACCTTTTGACTTTTCCAGCTGCACTCTTGCTCTTGCTTAATTTGTGCTGTTCGTGGCTTCAGGCTATTCCAAGCTTCAATACACATGAGAAAGTAAACAACCCCTGGCATCCAAAAACTAAACTAAAAGCCCCTCAAAAAGTTTTCCTTGCCTTCTTTGCCCCCCTGCTGTGACATACATAATCTGTCTTGATATTTGAGATAACTATATTCAAGTTTTATATACCCAGCAAAATTTAAATGACTAAGAGTTGATGCGTGCTTAATTGCCCTTACTAGTTAAGTGCAACTGAACTGCATCTTTGTGGAAAGTTGTAAGAAAAGGAGTTTGTCTTACTGTTGCAAAAGGTGTATCAGTTTTGCTAAGGAGAACTTTACATCCAGTACCAAATTTCCAGAAATATTTGAGAGACACAGACACATTTTTTAAATGAAAGGAATTCAAATGTAGTATAAAGCATACTTTCTATCAGTAATATGCAAATACATGCATTCTAGCTTTGTCTTTTGAGCATTTTATTCTTGTTTCTTCCCAAATGTCTTTCCTTTCCTGGACTGTTACCTTTTTCTGTCTTTGAGGTCCTTGAAAAGAAGAAATGCAGATGATAGCATTCTTGAACAAAAACTGGTGAGTTTTTACAGGGTAATATATCACACTTAATCTCGTCAAGTAAGGTAATTTTTGAGAATCTTTTGCGTAATTTTAAATCCCAACATGGACTTCTGAAGGTACTCCAAAGTGTTTGCTTTCAGTGTGCCCTTAGTTACTGGGAGTCGAACTTGGTTTAGAAGCTCATTCTCAATGAAGCAAACTTCACAGTAGGTCACAGGCACTATCGTGTTGTTTAAAAGGAGCCATTTGTTTACTTCTGGAAAATATAGGAATTGTGAAAGAGCCAGCATTGCAAATTTGCTGTAATCAAAACCCAGTGAGATACATCAGGAAAAAAACACACTATATACTACTGAAACAGAAGTTTGACAGATGGGCCTAGTAAGATTATTTTTAGACATGCAAATTGGCAGAGTGTTATCAATAACGCTTTCTCTTACTTGAAGTGCAACCAATGCTTTGTGAATTTTTTCTGCCTGGCCACTGAAAGATTAAATTAGAGTGTTTTACAAATAATTTTTTTTCTGTCTATAACTTTCATTTTCAAGAATGTTATGAAACAACATATGAAATAATTCAGATATTAAATAATTTTAAAAAATCAAAGTGGGTTTTCTTCCAACAGTAGAAAAACAATGCAGTATCCTGTTAAACAAATTCATGGAGAAGATGATTGAAGACTGTTGAGCAAAGCTCTAGAAAATCATTATGCAAATAAAATCACAGTCTTTGTCAAGCTTTACGGATAACCTACTTTTAAAATAGGCCCCATGAGTAGAAAAATTTCAGATTAAAGAATAGTGTACTCCATGCTTCTATGTCTTGGGTTCTCTTGCTTCTGAAATCTGATCTTTGTAAAGCTCTGTAGAAATTACAAGCAGTAAACTGACTGTATTTTGGTTACTATGAAAAAAGCAAGAAATTTGAAAATACAGAAACAAGAAAGCAGCAATTGATCCTAGTGATACACAGGAACATCTGTCTGGACTTTCAAAGGCAGCTAGCTATCAGCTACAGCAGATCTGTCTGGCTGTGTAAGGATTGTGTGAGCTTGTTGTGTCTGTATTGCTGCTATTGTTCTCCTGCTGTGAAATGACAGATGGACATGTCTATCCTGAGAGATCTGCGACTTTTGGCTGACTTGTAGTTTCTGAATCCATGCATAATAGAGCCTGCTCTAGTCCTTCTAGAGGGAAGAAAAACAAAAATATAAAAAAAGCCCAAATGAAACATATGGTGCCAGGCTGTATTGTGAAATCATCAGAAGTAAATTCCTTGCTTCTTTTTGAAGACAGACGGGTTGTTTTTCTGAATGGGAGCTATCAGCTTTTGGTTTATTTTTGTAGAGATGTAACATATATACATATATATGCAATGGATGTTTGTCTTAGATAAAACAAGTTATTGTGATATTCTAGCGTAGTCACATAGACAGCCAGTATTAAGACATGGAATCCTGAAAAGCATAGTGATGAAGGAGATTGAGTTGCTTGAGATGTTGAGAGGGTAAGATGTCTAATTCAGAAATACGTTTTGTTTTCTAATGACATAAGTGAACATGTCATTAGAAATGTGTTAATTAGTTTTCTAATTACGTGAGTTTGTCTTAATATGTAGCATAAATGTATGTTAATTGGTTAATAAATATATTTTATGCTTCTGAAAATGGTTTATCTGGCAAAATCATATTAAAAACATTCATCTCTAGTCAACTCAGGTGACTTTGTCTTGAAGTAAATGATCCTAGGATTAAAAAAGGAGATGGAATTGCCACTGGTTTTGAGATGTCTGTTGGAAAAGTACCACTGAATTAACTGACATCACTGTTACGATGTAAAACTAGATGCTGATACTTGCTCTTCAGTTTGCCATTGTTTAATTCAAACACCGGTATTTTTGCTTCTGTGGTGTTTCCTCTGCAAGTTTGTTAATTGCTAAGGTCTGCTAAAGCAATGCGTTTGTCAAGTATGCAACACTTTAAATGTTTAAACTGGGAGCTATATACCATCCTTCTAGACTGAAGGATCTGTTTAAACAAAGTCCTTTTTTGAGCCCTGTACAAAGAAATACATAATGAAGAACTACATATTGAAGAAGGGGGAAAACATGGAATGGTCTGTGGGTCAAAGCATTGCTTTTCTTTCGTGGAATGTTTTGTCATGCAGATAGTAAGTGCATATTTTTAAAACAATAGAAAGACAACTGTTGATTTAGTTAAATATTTGACTTGCTTTTCCTCATGCTGTACTTCAGACAGATGTGTTTCAACTCATCTCTGTGTGACCTTTAGTTCCATACAGAATAGTTGAAGGAACCGGATGAGGCAGTGTGACATGTATCTATCATATGGACACACATGGTGTATCAGTGGAACAAAGGGTCAGTCAGAGTCAGACAGTCGGTGTGCCTTTCTTTTTTCTTAAACTAGTAAAAGGTTGTCCAATCCTATTCCTTCAACTGCCACGTTCTGTGAAATGTGATTGTTTTCTGCCCATATGTAACTTTATAAATCAAAAAGATTTAGTTCAATTCAGTGCTGTGTATTTGAAGTCTGGTATAGGTATTATAACTGATACTGTTCTGGGCCTTTGCATTTGCACAATAGTCTACTATAGCAGTGAGGACTATCTTGGACCTGAACAATGGAGACACTGCTTCCTGCACTTTCCTAGCAGTGCAAGCTGAAGGCAACACCTGAGTAGACCTCCACCTACCAAGTCTGGCCAAAGGGCTTTACTGAGAAATGTGCAGAAATGTTTTGTTAAACTTCTGTTGAACCAGTCTGTTTTATTGCCCCGCAAT
>WEIV01009934.1:16262-29312 GCA_013390005.1 Calyptomena viridis | reverse complement strand
TAGTCAATCAAACCTGAAATAGGAAAGGAATTACAAGCTGGTCAGTGAAATCTTAATTCCCGTACGTTTTTTTAACAAGTTATTAAAGAGTTGCTTTATAAGCACCTCTGGAATAATAAAATTGATAAGCAACCAGTATAGGTTTATCAAGCATTGTGTCAGACAATTTTAATTTCCTTCCTTGGAAAGGAAGCTTGCCTAGTAGAGAAAAAATAAATGGTAGATGGATATGAGGTACCTTGACTTTGTTATTTTTTTCCTACAGTGACTGTGTGTGATATTCATGACTATCTGACACATCACTCATAGAAAATGGTTGGGAACTCTGCATGAAATGGTTGTAAAGTGAATACACAAGTCGTTGAGAAAAGATCTCCAAGTGTCCACAAAGTCACTGACAAATGAGAAGGCATTTCAGAGTTGTCCAGTGTATATTGTGGTTTTGTTCTCTATTTTTATTAGGCAGTTGGCTAGTGGAATACAGAAATTACGGTAAATGATTATCAAGCTATGGTCTGCAGACCCTGTGAATCCACTGATTGCTCATAAGGAGTCATGATGGGTAACTAACAAAAGCAAGTCTATTATCAGTAGCCTAAATTCACTACACAGGGTACTATGCCTCAGCTGGAAAATTTAAATAGGTCTCGTATGGGAAAAACGATGGTTGAAAAGCAGTTGTTTTGACAATTTGGAGAGACAATCCAAACACAATGTGTTGAAAATCTAAAAGGTGAGCTACAGCTTACTGTGTTTTGCATACTTGTTGGAAGAGGAATAAAAACCTGAAGTAGTCTAGCCAGTGAAAACCTGGGGTTTATAGTTAGTTGAAGGACAAATCTGTTTATACATCTGAGATGTATGGATAAGGAACATTGCACATAAGCATACATAGGTGTTATTTTCTGTTTAGTACTGCTGACATCTCAGGTAGAGGAGAGTGTATAGTGGCTGTAATAAAGCGCTTTGATGGTATAACTTGCAAGAAGATTTTGAAGTGAGTGACTTTCTTTAGTCTCACAGGGAAAAACCAAGAGCTGTGGGAGACATCTTATGAAAAGTGAAAAGCTTTATAGGAGATACTGTCTTCTGTTAGAGGAAGGCAGAAAAAAAAATACTAGTAGGACTTTGGATGGATAAGAGGAAAATAAGAACTTTATTATGTTCCAGTTTCTTTGGCAGCTGCCTAATACCCTGTGTCTATTATGTGATTTATCCATCTACATATTCTCGATAACTGGCTTCATTTGGTTTAATAGAAGGGACTGGTTCTCACATGTCACATAAATGGAGATCAGAGAATCTCAGTTGCCAATCGTAGACATCTGAGTCATACTAGTTTCCCAGGCTGAAGTGTTATTGTCATTTCTGCTGGCTATTGAGCATAGCAGTGAATAGAATCTGGGCAGCAAGCTTTGTCCAAAAGAACAAAATCCTATTTCATTATGAACAGGTGATGACAAAATTAAATCTTGATTGGTTTGTTATTTTCCCTATAGAAAAGATATCTTTAATATCACCCTCATTTTTAGAAAAAGTTTTGAAAAATTCCTCCATACTTAATTCTTCTTGCATTATCTCTTAACGCAATTAATAACCATACCACTAAAGAAACCCAAACAAACCCCTAAAACATCCCCCAAACCACCATGTTCCTATATAGCTGCACTTGATTGGCTGGTTTACAGATGTCCAGATAAATCTGAAGGGACTGTTGATCCTGATGGAAATTTAATAGTTAATGAAATTTAAAGCAACATTTAATATATGAGGGGAATGGAAGTCTTGGCCTAAGTGACTCCTTACTCCTTATACTAGGATCTGTGTACTGTACTGGGGCATACAGTACCTGGACCCTCAGGTACAGGGTCCATCTGTCCAGTCTTGATTTCCACTGAATTAGAAAAGCTTTCTAAAAGTAAATCAACATTTAATCTCCTTGTAGAATGGCTTTTAAAACTGGTTGTACCTAATTTGTTTTCCTGTTTGAGAGTTGGCCATGGATCATGGCTTGTTTCCCAGTAGTGAATAATNCTTGTTTCCCCGTAGTGAATAATATCACACATATGAGAGAAGCAAAACATTTTAATATTATAATTTTATTAAAATTAATTTAATAAATCGATTTTTATTTCTAATTTTTATTTCTCACAATCATTATACGTAACTTTCTAGATCTATTGTGTTTTACATTATGTCATGCTGTTTGCAGAAATAGTGATTAATGCTTTTTGTGAAGTGGGAGAGAATTAAGTCTAATATCTACATACGTTTTGTGCCTGTTAGTTTGTCTGCCTTCATCTGGTATTTGGCATGTCTTCCTGTCATTCATGAGAACAGACGACCAGCCATGTTCTGGCCAGGCCAAGTGTCCATTTAGTTCCATACTCTTTCCAAAGACAGTTAGTAAAGATGCTTGGGGAGAAAAATGTAAGAAATGCTTGAAGTTTATGTAGTAATTCTTTCCCATGGTTAGGTCCCTTAATTAGATTTTAAAACACAAGCATTTGTGTTTTAAATAACCAGAAAGTGGGTCTGTCATTCAAAAATTTAGCATGAGTCCATTTGTCAGTTTGTGTGTGTCCAGTGTTTTGCTGCAATGATTCCATAATTCAGGTACACATTGTGAAGAAAAAGCATTTCTTCATTTTTTTACAGATCTGTCATTTAGTAGCCTGCCCACTAGGGGTTTTTTGTGAGAAATGGTTCCTTATTGACTTTTCCACACATCAGTCATTTTGTCAGCCTCTGCACTCTTCTCCTTAGTGACTTTTCTTCTTTGCTGAAGACTCCCAGTCATTTTGGTCTTGGAATGTTTGACAGGGTTTTGATGGAAGAGTCAGTCACAACACTGTGAAAGTACCACCACCCACTTGTTGGCCAACACACTGCATTTTTGTACTTTGCTACCAGTAAAACTAAATTAAGATTTCTTTAATTAAAGTTATATGAATTATGGGTTAGATGGCATGTATAAATTAAGGAGGAACCAGATTGTAGTTCTGAAAATGATGATAATTTCCACAAGCAGTATAATATTGAAGTTCCTCCCTTTGTGTGCTGTACATAGTTGTTGATGGTGGCTACTGTTATTGGATGAAACGTATTTTCACAGGCATTTTTGTTGCTAAAAGCACTTGTAATAGCTTTATTTTTTTGTTGTTTCTCCATTTATCTCTATGTAAAAATTTGGGAATAATGAAGGCATTCTTATTATAGTATCTTCCTTTGTTCAAAAAGCGTGTTGGCATGCAGCTGGTGAGGCTGAGAAATAAATTCAGTTAGACAAATTTCAGTTAAATAGGAACAAACTTACTTTAAAAATAAAAAAAAACCCACAACCACAAACAATTGCTTTTCATTTAAAAAAAAAATATCATACATTTACCTGGTTATTAATTGGATCCGAACTGTAAGTGGATTCTCTTCCAGAGCTCTGGCTGTCCATTGTGCCTTTCTCTTTGCCCATCAGCCACCCATATGTGCCTGTCTGTGGTTTATCAAATGCCATGTTACAGCATAACAGGGCCTTTATGGCCTTGCACAAAGGAGTGAGAGTATATTTGGCATACAGTGGCAGAAAGGACAGTCTGGGTATGTGTTGTGACAGGTGTATTAAGTGCTATGCCATGCAGAGGGTTGGGGAGCAGGGAGTAGTGGGAAGGGGTGGACATTGCAGCACTGCTGAATGTGAGCATGTTGAGGATGAGGTGGTGGGTGGTGCGAGAAAGTTGAGCAGAGAGGCTGTTGGGACATGGTTCCTGTGGCCTGACAAAATGTCTGCTTGGATAGAAGGAAACGGCATCATTCTGCAGTATTAGGAGGTAAGGAGAGTGAATAGCACAGACACCTTTGTGCGAGCATAATTTGTGCAGCCTTTGTTGCAAAGCGCTGTCTTCCCCTGTTAGATTTTGTGGGCTGGGTCCTATTGATGCCTCTTTCTCTATATAATTTTTTTATTCAGGTGATTGATTTCAGCCATCAACAGAAAGGCAGACTTACTAAAGTTAATGGAGTACCTCTTATTTTCAAAATTCAGTGGCCAGTTGGAGGAGGGACTATAAAATATCCTGTCAGAAGTCTTGATCAGTTGTGAAGCACAAATCTAACAAGAGTAAGGTTCATTAACAGCAGAGCTCATGGATCTGCTTGCTTTAATTAGTTTTCCATAGCTGAAGAATTCTTTACCATATAAGGGTTTATTTCAGATGCAAGTTTTCCATTAGCAGACAAACACTACAAGTTTTAGCTAAAATAATTCAGATTTCACTCCTGCAAAACTTTGTGTTTTGTGATTTCTTTGTATATTGTTTTCGGAGCCTTAGTGGTGAGAAGGATAGGATGGATGACTCATCTGTGTGCTAGGTTGCGTGAAAGATACTGTGTATGCGTGGTTTGCAACTCTGTGCTAGAAGTTTGTACTGACCATGTCATCGTCTACAAGATGTTAAATTGAAGCTGCGTACCGTGAAGAATTTTGAGGAAACACTGCTGGAGAGCAGAAAAGACTGGGTTGGCAGACAAAAGGTGGGACAAATACATGGCCTGCTGTGAAACACTAAACTTAAAATTAAGGGGAAGTTTTTTATGGGTTTTTCCTCTGCACATTTGTCAATGTTGTTTTGAGTTACAGAGATCAGAAACAGACCACAGGTTTTTGCAGGTAAGCCGATGCTTATCTAGCCCAGTGATAATAAAAGATGAGCTAAAATGTGTTTTTTAAATAAATAGTTTGTACTATTATCTAATAATTCACACTTTGTGTAAGTTAAATTATTACAATCCATTCTTTCTTCTCTATTTTAAATTGTAAAATGTTCCTTTTCTTTAGAAACAGAAAATTCTGTCTGACAAAGCCCAAGAGATCAAATTCAGTGTAGTATTAGAACAAGTTCTAAATATTTTTTTGTGTTTCAAAATGAAGTCATTCAGGTAATAGTTTAAAGTTATTCACAATGAGATAAGCAGGAGGATTTGAGTTAAAGCAGTATTTAGCACTTTTTAAAATTTACTTAAAATATATAGCATTTTTGTTGTTGCTTTAGAGGTTGGGATTTTTTTTTATGTAGCCAAGTGATTTAATATTATAATTCTATACTTGCTTTGCTGTTGATAAATACCAGTCATCAGTGGTTTGGGTGGGGAAATCTTCGTAGCATTGTTTCTAGGCATTGGTCCAAAGTACACAGCTAAAACGCTTCATAGATTTTGTTTAGAGCAGGGCTTTTAATGGAAAATTCACTGCTGAGACTTTTGGATGCTATTTTGCAAATACTTGATTCATGTTCTTTCCTTCAAACTCACCATGACGTTTCAGCAGTGTGGCTGTTAAGAATACATGTGATTGTCCTGCGTACTGTGCTTTAAAGAGAATCAAAGAGCTTGTCAATTTTTTTGTAATCATGTGATGCTTTTGGAAAGTCTGGTAATGAGAGAAAGGGAGAATACATGAGAATTAAGGGTGTGGAAGGCTCAATATATCAGCTGGCTGTAATAAATGAGGGGAGCTTCCTTTGGACTATTTGAGTAAGGTTGCACCATGATCTGCTCCTTAGTGACTGAAATTTATGATGCATGTTAGATGCCTTTAGGCAGAGAATGAGCAGTCAGCTTTTCATTAATTTGTAACAGAGAGACTGGTGGGAACGTTATTCCATGCTGTGGAGAGCTTGTAGTGAATTCCTTCAGTGTTAAGCAAGCTAAAAATAATTCTCTAGAAAATGTATGCTTTAGCTAAACCCTTTGTTTTCTGAATATACATTTTAACAGGGATTAAAACTATGCAATGAAAGTAAAAGAGCAACATGTGTGCTCCCCCTCTTTATTATAATCTTGAAGCTATTAAGATTTAAAATTGGTCAGTAAAGTTTATACAGCTTTGGGGAATTTCTCTATGTGAAATTTAAAGATTACTTTAGAAAACTTCGTAACTATTTTTACATCCCCTTTCTGTATATTGGTTCTACAAGAGGATTGGGATGGAAGAGCTAACTCATCTGTCTGCAAGTAGGTAAGTTGCTGAATCCAGCAGCGCCTAGTAGGCAGAGCGAAGGAAGAATTGCACACTAGATAAAACTAGTTTCCCTTGCTGTTGTTTGGAGGCATAAAGTTTTCAGAAATTTTGGTTTCCGCAGGAAAAGGAACAAAGATAAGAGCCATTGGTACGTCCCTTTAAAAACTGTGGTGGAATGGGTCATGGAGGGAGAGTTGCCAGAGTGCAGAGAGAGAACAGATATTGAAGGCAGAAGAGATATTGTAGCTCAAGGGGCCAAACGCAGTCAAAGGAGACTGGTTGGAAGACAAAACAAAAGCTTTGAAAAACCAAGCAGTGCTTGCATGCAAGGCATCTTGGCTATGTATGAATTTCTTGATCTGATCCCCAGGTACATTCAGGTATGGAGGGAAAAAGAGGGAGCAAGCTGTCTGTATAGTCTATAATATTTCAGTGAAAATAGAAGGTGTTTATGTTCTTTTTAAAGTAAATTTTTAAAAGGAAGGTCTGTATGTATCTTTCTTGCCTCAGAGAGCAGAGATATTAAAAAGCTGGATGAAACTGCATAGATGTGTTTCAGACCCTGCATCTCCTTGAGGAGCAAATGGTCCACGGCAAGGATGTTCAGGGAAAGAAACCTGTCCCCCTTTAAGGTCTCACACTTGCTCAGGAGAGAGTGTGTTTAAAAAAACTGGAACCCTTCTCTGAAGATAAATGATTTCTTTTTTTTTTTTCCCCAAAGGGGAAAAAAATCATTAATGGAGTATTAAGGTGCTGTTCTGCTCCCCATCCGTGTGGTAAGGCACTTGGTTGTGAAGGTGTTTCTGTCCTTGCTGCAGGGTGGTTCAAGTTGTCCCTCCTGTCCTGGCCAGAGGGGCTGGAGCTGGTGGGTCACCAGTATGTGGCCACTGTCTCTGGTTCTACTGAAGCTGTGCCACTGCACAGCTGGGAACTCACCCCTGTGCTTTGGGGAAGGGAATGTTGGCCCAGACCTCATTATTTGTGCTTAAGGAGAAGAGTGAGGAGATTTCATCTCTGTTCCAGAGACTGTTCTTATGGTCTTAAACACTGAACAGTGGCACACCTCTCTGTGGATGTCATATTAATTTAAACATTTGGTTTTTGTATTTGTGTTGGGGGGGATGTGAGGCAGGAAATTGTTGCAAGCTGACCTAGTATCACTAATTTAACCTGGTACGTGTTCTATCGTAGTTTCCCAGGTCAGAGTGTACTTTTGAAAACTCCGTGGTAGCTGACTGTGATTGATTTTGATGTCTGCAGTATAATTTGTATGTCTCTGAATTTAGGAAGAAAGAAAATGAAAATACTGGGTGTGAAGTTAAACTGCATAACACATAAACTATATGCACATGAGAACATCTCAGCTAGATGGATTTTCATGGTGTTAGGTGTGTGAATAGGGCTCCTGTAACTCACATAGGTGAGGGTCTGGTAAACATGGATCCTTAATTTTTGGGGGGTAATAAGATATAACAGAGATGCATTTGTCAGAAAAACCCTTCCTTAAAATTCAAGCAGGAAACAAATGGAAATCCCATTAACATTGTGTTGAACCAAGAAAAGACTCTTAATTTACAGATATTGTTTTGACTGAATACAGGAATTTATTTGTTTTCTAAAAGTGGGTAGAAATACTCAATATAAAAGCTGTTTGAGGCAATGTAAGCATATTACTTACCCAGAACACTTCAAGGAAGGAAGTGTGTACTTCATGCTTTTCCTTAGGAATTAATGTTTTGCTCTAAGAGGTAGTAATTTATACAACCTATATTTACAATAAGCAATGTAAACTGTAAGGGGTTTTTTTCCTTCCTCTCAGGTAGAGTCCTTCATCTCTTTACTGCACATAGGCTCATTACTGAGCTGTATTGCTCAGAGAGCTTCTATATGACAAAATGCTAGTAGGAATTTCCTGTTTTCTTCCACTTAGGCAATAGCCTTATATGTCCTACTATTTATTACTTATGTTAATGGTGGCATAATAGTCATATTTGACTGCTGCATAAAGAAGGCGTAGCAAGATGCCATGAAAGCTTTTTTTGTTTGTTTTGTAGAAATATTAAAAATGTATTTTGGCCCCACGGTTGTCTGCACAACTTCCTTGTGCAAATCTAAAAGTTCTTTTTTTTCTACTGAAAGGATTAAGCATAATTTTCATCTTGTGCTGAATTTTATAATGAGGATTTTTGTTTTATAATGTAGTTAAAAGCATTCCATTTGTTTTATACAGACATTCACAAAATGGGGAATTAAGGAGAAGTGTTGCTTCTCTTTACCTTTATGAGTGATTAAAGCATATTCTGCAACCTCCACTGTATTTTTCCTTTCTGTTCTATTTTTTTTTTTTGTTTAAATAGTTTTCTAAATGCTAACTTATGTCATTTCCACTTTAGATAATCTGTGCCACAAATTGAAAAATATTAGTCCAAAGTTAATATTTAAAAGAAGTTTTGAGCAAGGTTGTCCTTCATACAGACAGAAGAATGACAATTGCATTCCTATCAGGCTAAGAAAAGACTTCCAAAGAAATTGAGGTTTTCCATAAAGTTGAAAGGAACATAAATAGGATTTTTGTCTGCGGCCAGACTGTTGGTGTGGAGGTGAGCAGTTTTTTGGCCACAGGTTCTTTAGTACTGCATCTTAGATTTTACGTGTCTGAAAGGCCTATTTGCCTTTGTATAAACCAGTTCATTGCTATCAAGAAGCGCTTTGGCTTGTCCATATAGCATTGGATCACCGTTCAGGCCTGAAGATCCAGAATAGCTTCTGGGTTCATCTTCAAACAGCACCCATTGGGCTTTTCATTGTTTTGCCTCTTCAGTGGTTTCTTGTCTAGGCAATTCAGTTCTTTGAATGTGAGCAGACATTAAACAAAACTCTAAAAAGTTCTCAATAAGCAGGACTTTGCCTTTCAGCCAGACTGTGGTGCTGGAATAAAGTTTTTGACTGAAAATTAGCCTTTTAAAACCACATATAAGTATTTTTGGAGCTTGAATGTAGTGTAATCAAGAAACATTATGTATTATTTAGGAAGAAAATAATGTTGATGATTAGAGAAAATGAATTAGCATTTAGATAATTAATCTTTGATTCTTGTTTAAAAAAAATACTCATTTCAGGAGCAAGATGCTTTTGATTGACTCTGCAGGAAGCCATTATATTAGGCACAAAGATTTGAGAGCCAAGCTTAATAGCAATGTATGCTGTCATCTCATCCAAACACGCTTGTCTTTCATTAAAAGCAAACTATTTAGGGTTTAGGAATTAAAAAAACCCCAACCAAACCAAAAATAACAACAGCAAAAAAGCATTCCTCTTTTGTAGACATATAGTCTTTTAGATGGATATGTTTTACAGTTAACTGTACATGTAACCTGATATAAAAGATATTAAGTCACATTAATACCCAAGAGGAATGTTGCAAGTGTTTGGAATATATACATAGAAATTAATAGTATTTAATATTAGTTTCTGTGGCTCTTTTTTTTAGTTCAGTTGGATTTTGAGTTAATTATAATCTTTGATCAATATACTTAAGAGTATTTTCTCTCTAAATCTCTTTAGCATGTGAAGTATTTTTAACAGGAATATCATAGGATCATAGAATGGTTTGGGTTGGAAGGGTTCTTTAAACATCATATATTTCCAACCCCCCTGACCTGACCCGGGNGGAAGCCATTATATTAGGCACAAAGATTTGAGAGCCAAGCTTAATAGCAATGTATGCTGTCATCTCATCCAAACACGCTTGTCTTTCATTAAAAGCAAACTATTTAGGGTTTAGGAATTAAAAAAACCCCAACCAAACCAAAAATAACAACAGCAAAAAAGCATTCCTCTTTTGTAGACATATAGTCTTTTAGATGGATATGTTTTACAGTTAACTGTACATGTAACCTGATATAAAAGATATTAAGTCACATTAATACCCAAGAGGAATGTTGCNTAAAAAGTCACTCTTCCTCTTTTTCATAAGCCCCCTGTGAGTTCTGAAAGACTGCAAATATACAGTACTCGGAAGACAAAGAAAGGACAGATACTGTTAGTTGACTTTGATTTTTTTTGAATAGCATTTTCTTTGGATGACTTGCAGTTTTGGAAGTTGGACCACTGTACCTGGGTGCCTGAACAGCCTTAGCAGGATGAACTTTTTTCCTAGAAAATACAAAAAAGCTGCAGAAATGTTAGTGTTTATTCTAGCATATTTCTGGGCACTCAGTGACTGTGAAGTAGACTATCCTGCCTATGACTTGTAAAGACACGTATTTTCTGTTAGTGATAGTGGAATCTGTCTTCCTTTTATGTGCGTCTTGTGTTTCTGATGTCCATCCTCAGAGTCCACCCTCCAGCAAAGGGCCATAAAGGTGGTGAGGAATCTAGGTTGTCTCTTTTACAAATAGAGACTGCATGAGTTCAGTCTGTTTAATCTGGAGAAGAGAAAACAGAGGGATGTCATTGATACATGCAAATATCTCAAAGGGTGGTGCTATAAGGATTGTGCTAGACTCTTCAGTGGTGGCCAGCAACAGGACAAGGAACAATGGCTATAAATTAAAACACAAGGAATTCCACCTCAACACCTCCTTCTCATTGGGGGTGGCAGAGCACTGGAACAGGCTGCCCAGGGAGTTTGTGGAGACATTCTCTCTGTCTCTGGAGACGTTCAAAACCCACCTTAACACGTTCCTGTGTCACATGTTCCAGCTGACCCTGCCTTGGCAGGGGAGTTGAACTCAATGATCTCCAGAGGTCCCTTCCAACCCAGACAATTCTTTGATTCTGTGATTTTTGTGAATGCATCATTATATGTAAACCAGGGATTTTGTCATATGATGAATTTATTTTCTGATCTTCTACTGGATTACTCTCTATAACAAACCGCTTTTTGCTTATGTGAAATACTTGTGATGAATCAAAGACTGAACTTTTTGACCTTGATTCATGATTTGAATGATGAAAATAGATTTTAGGGTGTTGACCGTGGATGCCCTGGCAACTAAAAGGATGTTTAAGANAACTTCTGATCTGTTTCAGAAAGGCTTTTATAAGGCTTTTTAGTATAAGTAATTTTCATGTTTTGCACACTTGGATGCTTGACTGAATGGAGGACATTTTGAGTTTCAAAGAAACTGAAGATGCCATTTTGCACAAGAATGGAATTTTTCAAAGTCAAAATAATAGTAAGCACAAAATGATCCATTCTTAAAGAGAGGAACTTAGAATAACTAGTCTTGCTTAGTTTACTTGTTGGTATAATAAAAGTGGAGGTGTTGTTGAGCATTTGACAAATTCCTCCGTATATGTGATAAAATAGTATCTCCTTCTGTGTTGAATACTTGTCATGTTGTTTAGTTATGAAAGGGGGAATCAGTTCAGTTTTGCACATCAATGCTCCTGTGATCCAAATTCTCCTTTGATTTTTCTCCCTTATTATCTAGGGTATTGGTATAGTGTAAAATTAAGTTTCAAACTACTGTCCCCTCTCCTATAAATTTGGTTCCAATTTTATTTCCTTAATTTGCTCTCTATTTCTTTGTGTTCAGCCTTTCTTATTTCATAGGAGACATTAAGTAGCTGTTGTGGTTTTTTTAAGAAGGTATGAAGGGACTCTAATAGGAATTTCTTTTCTGTCTCAATATGTTAAAATCAATTTGGTGGCTGCATGTTATGGTGCTCTTCCTTCCTGTCCCATCCCAAGTGAGTGGCTTAATCTAGCCCCAAATTGCTGTACAGGAACCCTTTGCTCTTAAGTCAAAAAAGTCAGTGTGAGTCTGTGAATTGTTTTATGAAAATACTGGATCGAGTTTCAAGCTTCGAATCCCTGCTGATACATTAAATTCTTCATGGTATTGGCAGGGAAGAAGCGGGGGACCCTTCTTTAGCTAGATAAATAAGAGAAGTGTCAACTCCAGATGGCTTGAGGGAGAGACTCCAGACAAGCTTTTAGTACAATTACAGAAGGACAAAGTGGAAGAGACCCATGGGACTCCTATGTGTATTGAATTTCATTTAGCTTTCTGGTACGACAGAGAAAAGGCATATAGCAGTCTTTAAAGCAGATATCTCTGTAGTCTTTTGTGTATAAATATTTTTTTAATACATATATATGTATATATATGCTGTAGTGTTTTAGGAAATGGTATTGGCAGAGGGTACTCAAGCTAAAAAATAGAGAGGTAGCTTTCTTTCAGTGCCCACAGCACATGGAAGAAAAATCAAGAGACACTTCCTTGGGACATTTCTCAACATTTTAAGTAAGTGGGCTCATTTGAGACTGGTGCATAACTCAGCAGCATGGATATTTAGCTTTGGTGCTGTGCTGGCATCCACAGAGTTGTATGTGCAGGAGGGAATTCTGTTTGTTCACATGATTTTCTCTACAGAGAGTTAATGACTTGTCTAATCTTCCCTTTGCTCAGGGAGCCCTCAGTGCTTCTTTATGTACAAAATACTTAAAACAATAGGATGAAACTCAAAGTCATTATTGTTTATATTTTGTTGTTGGGTATGGTATTCGTGTCTGCATAACCTGCCTACTTTTTCTCTATAAATAAGAGAAAAAGTTGTATTTTAGTATTTAGCCAAGGCGTATTGCCTATCCTTTTAAAATTTCAATGACTTTAAGTCAGATTTGTTTGGAACATTTCTTTCAAAGCACAATGCTGTCTGATCACATGCTCTGCATTATAAATCTTCCCTTTTTGATATTCTTTAAGTTACATAATGAAGTTGAAAATCCATAATTGTCATACACAGTGGATCCTCTCCGTGCTTTTTGATTTGGAATTGGTTGTCCTATGCGTTTTAAATGGAAGTCCTAATTAAGTAATGTCAGCAATTTTGCTGAGCAGAATGCTTCTCGAACCCCTCACTGTCCTTTTTGTAGTAGTCAAGACTTTTTTGTCCTTATTTGAACAATTTCCTTTTACATAAATTATAAGTATTCTGTTAGTTGAACTTATTTCTTCTGCGCCTTTTCTCCATTTCATTCTAGGAAGTTTCTCTGGTTCTCATTCATGTTCTTCATCTGTTTCATC
>WEIV01009934.1:4347-16204 GCA_013390005.1 Calyptomena viridis | reverse complement strand
CATGTGCTTCCTGTTTTTAACCTGGTTTCCCCTTTTGGCAATAACAAGGGGGGGGGGGGGGGGTGTAACAAAATTGGAAATAATGACACTTCTTATATTACAAAAAAAGTGTTTTGGTTCGGTGTGTGGTTTTGATTGATTGTTTGGGATTTTTTTTTTTTTTTAGCTTTTGTTGTCCTCCGTATTTCTAATCTTAATGAATGTGGAGGAAAGTTTGAAAACACCTCTTTCAGTGTGAGATAATCATATATCATAGGCATCTGCTGTTTTAAGAAAACACCTAGTATTGGAAAATTCACAGTGTAGCAGTATCTGGTTTCTTTGACTGAGGCATCAGTTTGGTGTGACTGAACTAAAATTTTGGTCTTTCTTTGAGGCATCCTCATTTATGACTAATAGTTATTTAATTCTAGAACTAAATAAAATAAAATTTTTAAAACCGATGTCTTTCATCTACCCTCCTTGTGAATTTTTCTCAGTCACTGTAAATGATGTCATTCTTGCACTTCTCTGTGGAAATCAAATGAAGGCGCAAGGTAATGTCATAAGTCCATAAAAAAATACTTAACCAGAACTACCCAGTAATAGCCAGTGGCCTAAAATACAGAGCAAATTTGCACTGATGTTTTCATAGTTTTCACTGCTGTAGAGAACTTACTGTGTCAAAGGAGACAGTTGTTTCAGTTAATGACTGTCTGTGGGTTGTTTCTGTATTTCTTGAGCAAATGTGGAATTTAGCATCCATAGCAAACTGTGGCAGATTTCCCTAGCATAACTGCATCTTGTGTGGAACAAGTGCTTTTTTGAGCCTGACATACCCGAAAATGTTTTGTTGCTATCTGCACTTGCATTGGCAAATACAGTGAAGAGTTGCTATCCAGTCTTCCTTGTTGTGCTTATCAGCATTTTATAGTGATCAAAAGAAAATATATCCTTATCACTTGAATCTGTGATCCGTTCAAAAGATGCTGACTGTCATACTGTTACAGCCTTGAACATTCTCTCACAACTGCAGAGCTCTGTGACAAAAAAACATATATTCTCTGTGTTGTAGTCCTGTGGGATTTTGCCACTTCTGCATAACTTTCAAATATTACCTGATAGGCCATAAAATGGATTTTTGCTCTCTGAGTAAAGTACTGGGACATGAAACGATGACCTTTAGGAAGAAAATCTGGAGTTTGCTTCGCCTTTTTAGATATAGTGGATTACTTCTTAAGCTTTTATTAATAATTTCCATCTGAGAACATCTTATTTTTTTATCTTATTTAGAAAAAAACCCAAAAACATTCAGCAAAAAAAGCTTCTTAGACTCATGGTGTTTTCCCCTTGCACTTTGGGATACTATTACACATGCTTGTGATTATCTACTCTGCAAACAATTGTCAGAAAACTTCATCTGTTTTCCAAGTCCCACAGAAGAACAGATGTGGAATTAAGTTTCAAACAATGTACTGTTAATCACTTACATGTGGACACGAAATGAACCTCAGTGGGAACTGATTGGATGCTTTGTTAGTTGAGCAGGGAGTGGAGAATTTGCATTTTTCTTAATCTTCATTCTCTAAACAGCCCTCTGAAAACAGTGCTAATATATGAACAAGACAAGGGTCTGTTTCTCTTTCTAGAGAGCCTAAACCTCAGGGGACCACCTGAATGGAGCTGGACTATATTATGTATTGAACACAAAAGAAAGAGAGATTGTGTGTGTGTGTATGTGTAATTTTCTTTTATTTGAGCGTTCTTTTGATGCTATAAAGGATATTGAGGATTAAAGTAGCTGCATATAATCAGTGTGCTTTCAAAAACAATTATTTAAACCAGCCAGTTTTGCCTGTAAGAGATTTAAAGTCCATGTTGAATTGCTGGAAAACCATAAGAAAGCAATTATGTCAGAAAACCTACTCATGTTGTGTTCTAAACCTCAGCCTTCACTGGAAAAATCACTTAAAAAGACAGCCCCAATTTCAGAAAGCTAGTTTTGGGGAAGAACAGATTATTATTTAGGTATTTAGAGACTCTAGCAATTAATGCTTCAACATTACTGAAGTAGTATTTTGAATAAGCGCATTATAGAGTCACTGAAACTTAAGGAACTGTTGGATTCTTATTATTGGAAATATTTTTCATAATTTATCAGAAAGCCCGTAGAAAAAGGTCCACTGATACTTGTTCCTAGTGTGATTGCCCTCACTGAGGTATGTATAGGTCTTGAAAAATAGTGTCTGCTAGCAGGAATCTGCATTATCTGCTGCTGCAGAACTGAAGCTGGTGTTAAAATGTGAAGTTTACACATATGTGATTATTTTCAGTTATTTGATCCTGTGTAGCCTGGAAATAATTTGCCTTCCTGAACCTGCAGAATGAAAAAAAGATTGTGGGGATGTGAAGAGAGAGTCTAACAAATTTATTCCTTCTTAAATTTGATAAACTTGATTAAGCAGACAAGATTATGTCTTGATTCAGGATTTATAATAGTTCCTTGGAACTTTTTGAATCCCCTCTAGAAGCTTTAAAATCAGCATTGTAGTATTATTTGAAGTATTATATTGATAAAAAGGTTGTGAACTTGGCTACATGTGGGTTTTGGCTTGAAAATAGTAGGGTTGCCCCCCAGACTTGGAATAGGGCATGAGGAGATTAGTAGTGATGCATATTTCTGCCTCCCAAGCAGTTGTCTGTCTAACTGCTTCATTGGCTGTTCCTTAACTTCTCACCTTGCATGTTCATCATTATGTTTATTCTGGTAGTAAGCAAATGACCAAAGCCAATTAAAATGTTAATTCCTACTAAAATAGCAAAATACAATGTTTTGAGAGATGGAAAGAACAGAAG
Source organism: Calyptomena viridis (assembly GCA_013390005.1). NCBI lineage: Eukaryota > Metazoa > Chordata > Aves > Passeriformes > Eurylaimidae > Calyptomena > Calyptomena viridis. The sequence goes on along the minus strand of WEIV01009934.1, from coordinate 13,369 downwards.
GAACTTTCAGAAATGTTCGTTGTGTTCCAGAGACTTGTTGTTTCTTAGCTTGACTTCTGGAGAGATCTGTGAAGGTTATAGCAGAGTTTATGTATTCTTTAGAAAAATCTTTCATAGGGATTTCCTTGGGCTGTTTTGCTTGTGCTTTGTTAAGTGACCAATTTCTTCCTTTTCTTTGTTTCTGGGGAGGCCTGCTTGACCTTAGTTTTTCATGTTTTCTTTCAAAATAACTTTCTTTCATGGATATTACTTTGTTTATATGCTTTGCAAAAGAAAAAAGAGATAATAACATTCAAAATAAACCCCCTGTCTTGTTTTAAACCCCCCTGTCTTGTTTTTTAGCCTTTGTTTAGAATGACATAAATGGCTAAGTGTTTATTTTTCTTCAAACATGACTTTGTGAATGTAGTTGAAATGGACAATGTGTGCATTATCAAGACCTGATAAATTCAGTTCTCTTCTGCCTTTAATAATCAAAAGCATAGGATACAGACAGTAATTCTAAGTGTGCAGGTAAAGCTCAATGAGAAACTGCATTTTTGGTGTTTAATACTTTGAGAATATTGTAAATGGGCTTAAAATGCATGTTTTGGTTTAAACAGAGAGATTTGAGATGGCTTTCAGCTGCTTAATATGTACTTTCTGACAGGTGTTTGAAAGGGATACTAATATACTTTGAAAAAAATGTACAGATCTTTGGATGAGAAGGCCTTTATATGTTCCCTTTTTATTGCAGGCAGTCAAGTCGTGTGCAATTCATTTCATGTCATCAGCCTCTGACTTTAAACTAGAAAGCTTTCTTACCTCTGCTTTTTTTCTTGAAATGCTGTTGCAGAGTCTTGCTCATGGTTGGACTGGGTTGGACTCAATGATCTTGGAGGTCTCTTCCAACCTAATAATTCTGTGATTCTTTCAGGTAGTTTAGAAATCAACTCTTAACCTGCATCTTAAATGTGTTTACAGTCAATTCACAGTTATTTTGTTCCTGCTGCGCTGTTGGTATTTAATTTAAATATCTGTTCTTTTTTCTTGCTAATTAGCTACCTACAGTAATGGTGGAAAACAATTATACTTCATTTTTTGTCACTGTTTTGTTAGGCTGAAAAAAGGCAAGACCTCATATCTTTTTGTGGCTCTCTGCCTTTGATCAGTACGGTATTCCTTCCATGTTCTTAATCCAACTTGGATGTCTTCCTCTTCCCTTCACTTATGGATTATAAAATTCTTTTTCATATTCAAAGTAAAACCTCACTGCAGTCTTCAGGTAATGGTAATGCTGTCCTCTGGTCTGATAAGTGATACTGACATTGATCACCCCTATGTCATGTCAGAGGTATTGCCCAACAGGCTCAAGACCAGTTGTGAGATGCTTCTGAAGCTTTTCCTCTTCTCAAAACGATATATGCATATTAAACAACCATTCTTTAGGAATTCAAGCTATCAGTAAAATTTAAAACTGACTCTGGTGAAGAATGCCCCCCAAACTGTTAATAAAGTGTTTCGTTTTGTTTTTCTTTTCTAATTTTTTGTTTTAAATTAGAGAGAAAGTGTTTAATGAGAAAGTACAGTCAAGTTTTTTTTAAGTTGTAAAACAAGCCCAAGTGATCTCATTCATATCACCATCTCATTTTCTCAGTTGGAGACATAAGGAAACCCAAGAGTCTTCACTCCTGCAGTTGTTGATAATAGTTAAAATAGAAGACATGAAAAAGTTTTTGCATCCAACTTCAATGTGAGGCAAACACCCTCTCATGGGCTTCAGAAAAGAATCTTAGGATTGATGTAAACAGTCTTGCACGACCTACCTTTGGAAATGTAAAAGTTAGTTAGTGATAGAAGATAAGCAAGCAAGAAGCCTAAGAATGCATATTCAGGGGAAACATGTCTGACTAAAAATTATATTCAGTTATTTTTAGTTAGAATTATATAGGTTGGAAGGGACCACTGAAGGCAAGTCATTTTTACCCTCAACTGGGAAAGGGGTAAAAAAGTGTTGAGTATGCTTTTCCACCTTACACCAGCCATTCCTACTTGAATTTAATCCTTCCTGGATTACTCCATCATAAACCATCATAGTTTGAAATTGGCCTATGACACTCCAGCCTTGCAAGTACTTTCATACAGTATTTTATATAATGATCAGTATTTTTTTTAAAGAATTAACATAAGCTTGGAAGAGAGAAGAGAAGCAGAAACAGAGTGCTCTTTTTGCCCTCTGAATCAGGAGAACTTTTTAAATGTGATTTTCCTCTGTCTATATGTGGAGATAATCTTTGACAATATTCTTTCAAGTAGTAAAAAGAATAAGTCTAGGGAAAATAAAAATTTAGCACTAGGAGCTCATTATTGTCAAGAATTTTTATCTGAGTTTTAATCAGTAATGTATTTTAAATAATAATTTGAAGAATAAAGGAGTTTAAAGGCTATTAAGAACCTCTTACAAAATGTGTGCTATGACAGTCTTCAAAGACCACATTATTTGCTTCAGGAAAAGCTAAACCCAGACTTTCTATTTCCTGTATTACCAGGACATTTTCTGAAAAGATTGTTTCTCTAGCAGTGCTGAAGTAAATTTGCTCCAGAAAAAGCTTAAAATGACAAAAATTAGAAAGTCAAAGGAAAGCATCTTTGTGGTATACAAAACCAGAATGAACATATTTCACAGTTGCTGTTCAGTTCCCACCATCCCTGGAGCTAGCTAGTTCTTCTATCTACCAACTGAGTATGCTTTTTAACTCTTACCAAGCTAGCTCATTTCCTCTTCCTTGAGTTAGCATGAGAGGGGTGCCTCTTTGTGGGTTTGTGAGCTTGTGTTGGAAAAGCATGCTGGATAGTGAAGGCTTAGGACTTTCAGAGGTCTGTGGAAATGGTGGGATGATCTCCAGAGCTGGAAAACTGGATAGATAAGACTTGAGTAAGGATTTTAATTTCTATGATGCGGTTTCACTGACATGCTCAACAAAGGCACATGGAATGTTGCTCAGGATCTCATCTTTATTTAATTTTTCTTACAATTGGTTTGGATTTTGGATTTTGTTTTTTAAAAGACTGAAAATGGATTCTGAGACATGAGCTGGAGAAGAACAGAATACAATTTAATGTGAGTAGTACTGCTAGCTTTGAATTAAAGTGTTGAGTGCATAATAGGCCTATTCGTTGGATAATTTTCAGATAGACTATTTTCAGTAGAAGGAACTTTGCTTTGAGGCCAAATTGAATGGCCTAAGGTCAAGATTTCGTCACCTAGCAAAATCATTATGTGAGTCATTGAACTGTTTCATGATCAAAAAGCAGCTTTTCACTGGTAGAAGGTCACATGTAGTAGATGCTTTCATTTGATAAACTACTATGTATTTGTATTTTTTTGTTGCACCTATGAAGATGAAAACTGTGTGAAATGCATGGAAATTAGTTCAACATACAATATATGCATAAACTAAACAATTTTGCTTTCCTGACACCATAGAGGTTTGAATTTGTATTTTGAGGACTCTTAACAGATGGTTAGTGTCTTAGTAAGCCAATCCCTCGTTCTGTGTTTGGTTGCTTTGTTAGATATCTTGTCTTAAATGTAAGGGAAGTTTGAATGTTGAATCAGATCTGCTTTTCTTTGGAAGGCAGAGGAGGATTGTACTTAAGGCATTTATTTTGTTTAGGTTGAAAACATGAAACAGACAGGTTACTAGTTGAATCATGGTGCAAGATTCTGGAAGATGCAGGAGTGTTATCAGGCAATTTGGAGATTTTAATTATTATTTCACTGGTTTGTAATAGTCATAGCTTGTGTGACCAGGATGGTACTCTGACTGTAACTTCAGCCTGAGAGGAAGGTGTGGAATTGAAAACCAAACAAACTCTGCAGCTGTTGTTTTAAAGAGTGTATGTGGGTGGAAAAGGTAGAAGTCTTTTTTCTCCAAAATACCATGATGAGATAGCTCTGCAGGTTTCTGCTACAGGCTCAAACTGCCTACTGATTAAATAAAACAGTGTGTTAATTGCTTGTGCCTTTGCAAAACTCCACAGTTGCCATCTCTAGACCCTCAGGAAAAGATAAGTGAGCTGTCTCCCTTTGAGACATTCTTTTCCACTTCTGCCGGCAGACAGTTTTGTAAACTTAGTGTTTTGCAGACCAGTGTGTGGTAATCTGGGAGCAATAATTCAAATGCTAGTAATAGTCATCAGAAGTTGTTATTTATCAAGCCAGCTGACATCCAGGAAAGCTTGCCAAGTGGTTCTCCCTCATCGCTGAGGAGCATGCCACTGATTAGAGCATTTAATTAGCAACCCCATGTCAGGGCCCCTGGGCACTTGTGGGCCTCAGCTTTCTTTGAGTCCTGTCCGTGCTCTTATATTGGGTCCCAGAAGCCCGTGTCAGCCCAGTCTTGTGCTGTCAGTTGGAGCTGGAGCTGTGTTACCAGTGTGCCTGTTCCAGTCCCAGCTGCTGTGGGGTCGAGCTGGAGCCTACCCTTGTCCAAGGGTTGCTGGGGTGCACATGGGACCTACTTCTCTCCCATGATCCACAGGAAGCAGGTTGCTGGGCAGTGCTGGCTTCAGGGTGAAGCTGCTTTTCAAATCTAGTCTTATCTGGTTCGTCTCTGTGGTAGCCAAGCTGTAGCCGCCTAGAGCAGCTTTATGGCCAAAATGAAGCCAAGGAACAATTTCAGTGGCTATGGATGCGCTTACTGGACATACTGCTGGAAAACTTTGCCTGCCTTGAGTTGGCAGAGGGAATGGGGTTGGTGGAGCAAGACCTAAGGCTGGCTGTGGTGTAATTCATGGTGCAGCTGTGGGAGGGGGGCTTGCCATTTTACTTTATAATCCCTGTGACACAGATAAGTGACTCCAGAAGCATATTGTAAAGTGAACTTGTTAAGTGCTTTTACATTGCCTTTAAAATAAATTGTTTATGTCCTTTTATCCTCATGCATAACACTAGAGATAAGAGCTCCCATTGATTTCAGTGAACGTGGGATCTGGCTCCTGGCTGATGTTCCATATTACTAACTTCAAAAAAAGATTTATGCTTAGCTATAACAAACCTTAGAAGCCAGAACTACTTTTAGAGAATAACTTTACTAAAAATAAATTTGCATATCTTTTGCTTTGGTTGGTAATGACTGACTTATTCATGAAGTGTAATTTGATTCACTTACCACTCTGGTGTTGTTGTATTAGGTAACAGGCAAAGAGGAATCTTTCATTCATAGTGCAGGTCTCTTAATGCTTCTGTATTTATTCTGCTTAGTTTTGTGAGAATTGCTAGGATTATAAAAATGTAATATTTGGTTTAAACATTTTAATGATGTGTAAAACTATGCTTTGCTGCTTTCTTGATTAAGGTGGTGCAGTGGGAAAACAGGCATTAAGAGCAGGGATCAACAGTGTATTACAAGTACATCTGGCTTTTATTAGTTACAAAATTCAGGGCAGGTGCATTTGTGTGAAATACTTTTGTAGTGTGAAAATTTTTTTCCTTTTGTTTTTTTTTCCTTTTGTTCTCATTGAAATAGCTTGCAAATTAAGTTGCTCTATATGGCTTTTTTGAATTTGCTCTAAATTACATATGTATAGATACGTAGCATAGTCTTCTGGATTGAGCAAATTAGGTAGATAATACAAAAAGCAAAACTGGAGATTTTTTATTTTGTAGGTTTATGTGAAACAGAGAATAATGAGCCTGAGAAGAAATGTTAGAAAAATCTGTGTTGTATCTTGAGCTGTTCACTTCCTATAGTGATTTGCACTGCAACTAATTTAGAGGTTGGTTTTATTTGTTTGAGGTTTTTTTTAGCTCGCTAGCAGTATAACCCTAAAGAAATACTTTCCCCTCCTTGTTTTGCTTTTATTTCTGAAGGTAGCCTTGATGACGCATCTGAAATACTTTTTTTTTTCATTTTACTTTATGTTGTTCTGCATTGATAGCAAAAGACAAAGAACCCATTGAATGCATTATTTCTATTCATAGTGACATAATTGGTTATACAAACCTTCCTGAAGTAAGTAAATATTTCTTTGATTTGGGTACTTGCTGTTATATAATACATGGAAGTATCACACAGTAGTATATCTGAAGTAAAAGCTACTTGAAAAGGATGTTTTAAGATACAGCGGATATATCTGTATTCTTTTTTTTATTGTATTTGTAGTGGTTAGCCTAAGTATACCCAATTCCTATTGTGTACTAGGACAGGGTATGTGACCTGGGAATGTTATCAAGCCAGTTACGTTCTCTTAACAGTGTCCAGCCTATTTGATTCTCCTGTTGACTGTTAAAAAAAACCCTTTAAAACAATGGCTCTGCTTGATAAAGAGTCTCCTTCTCCCTGAATTATATGAAAACATTTCTCCTTTGCAAATGAGAAAGGAGCTAAAAATGAAGAATGTGATGTTTTCACCTTTTCTTGGAGAGGTGGAGCTGATGCAATTAAATTTATGTCTAGTTGAGTAGAAAGAAACAGATTTTACGTATTTTTGCCAACTGTTGTAGAAATCCTTCCGAGCTATTGCACAATTTGTAAGAACTTCTGAGAGAAAGAATGAGAATATGTTTTTCTCATTCTGATTTGTTTGGAAGGATTTGGCCATCTGGAGCAAAAGGGAAGTGCACACTGCCCATGTGGTGGTGGGGTAGTGAAAGGCACGTAGAATTTCTTGTCGTTAGCTTAGTCACAAATGTGGCAGCAAAACAGAGATTTGTTTTTTCATATAATACATGAAATATATATGTATTTTTATATATAATTAATATATAATACTTGCTCTTCTCTTTTTTTTTAATTTTTAATACTTTTTAAGTTTCTTGAGTTCCTTGTCTGCAGATGCTGAAGACCATTGCCATGCCTTTGGCCACTGAATGGCTCTGCGAGAGAAGGCTTTTGTACAGCTTCAGCTGTGGGCTATTCCTCTCTTAACCTGCCAGTACTTCTCTCTTAAGGAGCCCAGTCTTCAAGCAAGGAAATTTTCCTTGAAACCACCTCTTACTGGATTGCCCAGATAATTAGATTTGTTTTATGCATGCTTAAAATTGATCTTGTGTGTTTTGGTAGTTGAGTTTAAAGAAAACAATTTGGCCTTTTTTTGTTCTTTGAAGTAGTCTCTGTCTCTGCTAATATTGCTAACACTGCTATATTTTCATTGCCATGTTATCTTTTTGAGACAGAAAAGTTGGAGTAATCACAGCTAGTTGGTCCAGTCAGTGGTTTTTTTGATGGGTTGTTTTTGTTTGTTTGTTTTTCTGGAGGAATATTCTATGTGCTAGGAATTCAGAGGCCATTTTAAACTGTGCTTGACTTGGCAGTGCTCCCGGTACATTTCATCTGTCCTCAGCAGCACACTTTGTTAGAAGTCCTGCACCAGCTTTTCTGTTGTTAAACCACCTTCACCAAGGCCAAATTGTCTCTTTTTTTAGTGTATACTGACCTTCTGGCTCACTTTGTTCTCTTATGTAAGGGGGAGGTCTGTCATATATCCCGAATGTATAAAAATGCAGGATTTATTACTTTGAGACATCGTGTATTTTAGCATTATTGGATCAACTTTAGCTTACGTTACTATACTTTTGATACCCAGTATCCTTACTTTTTGATAAATAAAGTAGTCTGCTCTCCTCAAGTCTGTGGTTTTTCTTAGCTCCTTAGTGGTTGGAGTGTTGTTTAGAATGCTGCCTTTCTAGCAAAGTAGAAGGGTCCTAGTAGCAAAATGTTACCCATGTGCATATAACTAATCTCTGACAAGCAAAGTTTTTACCATGCCAGCCACCGATACTAACAATAAAAATTGTTTTGAGGTTTTTGGCTCTGTACCTTTCTTACATTTTACGTAAATTATTTCTCTAGGTACTGCTAGGCATCTGAAGTGGTTGACCAAGACCCAAGGACTTGGAACAGTGGTAAGTACATGAAATTCAGATCGTATTACCTGTGTTTTCACATGCTGGCTGACTCTGAAGTTTGACTGCTGTTTGCAAGATGGAAGATGTGCAGTAGTAGAATATTTTCTTCAAGGCACCAAGTTCCTGTTCAGAGAATTCATACATATTTTTAAGCAGAGATTTTAAGTAAGAGAGCAGAAGGCAGTCTCAGTGACTGCTTTTGATAAGTGAACCCTCCTCCTCACACCACCTTGACTTAGAAAAACCTTAAAGTGTTTCAAGTACAACAGTTCAATCTGTACTTGTTCAAGTGGTAACATGAAGTATTGTATAAAAAGAATGATGCCTGAATCAACTTCTCAGAGTCATGCTATTTTATACATTAAGTAATTATAAAATGAGATATTCTAGAATACTTGGAAACCTAAGGTAAGTTAATAAATTAGTGCAAGCTGAATTTTTTCTTCTTCTAAAATCTAAACTTACGCCTGTGGTTTTTAACTACTACAAAGTGTGGTGTCCTTTGTTAAAGTTAGATAATTTTCTTCATTGCCTATGCTCATTGCTGATTCTTTGCATCTTATGTGCCAATTACGTACCATTTTGACTAGAGAAGAACGCAGGAAGAATCTAAGGAAGAACTTTAAAAATTTCAGATACTTTAAAAAGTGAGTTTTTAATGCGTTAATAAATATATTATTTGCACTTCCCTGTACCCATTAGGTATTGGCTGACAAGGAAAGGTCTTACAAAGGTAGAGATAAACTCACCAACTGTTAATTGTATTTAATAATCATAGAATGGAATCATAGAATCATTAAGATTGGGAAAGACCACCAAGATCATCGAGTCCACCTTTTGACTGAACACCACCATGCCAACTAAACCATGGCACTAAGTGCCATGTCCAGTTGATTCTTGGATGTTTCCAGGGACAGTGACTCCACCACCTCCCCATGCAGCCCATTCCAGTGCTTAACCACCCTTTCAGTGAAAAAATTCTCCTTGATGTCCAACCTAAACCTCCCTTGTCTCAGTGTGAGGCCATTTCCTCTTGTCCAGTTACTAATTGCCTGGGAGAAGGAGCTGGTAGAACAAGAGTATAATAATACTTTCAGAAAGCACTCTATTTTCTTATCAAGAGATAGTAAT
>WEIV01009926.1:1157-30990 GCA_013390005.1 Calyptomena viridis | reverse complement strand
CCTCCTTAGAAAAACATAAGAGACTCTTCAGACAGAAGAAATCCATCACATTATTTTAAGGTCATTTCATATCACATTGCACCATATTTCTTCCTATCAAATTCATTTAGAAACAATTTTGCTTCCCATTTATTTTAAAACACTCTTCCTGCAGTTTCTTTGCTGCTGCTGCTAGGCATTCTTGAAAGCAGAAACTCCATTAAGAATACTCTTGCAAAATCCTCTTCATTTCCCAAAATCCACAAATTCCACTCTAGTTTCTGAAGTGAGATGCCCATTGACTAAAGTGTACTAAGCACTCATGCAACTGCTATCCATCTGAAAATTATTGCCTATATAAAATAACCATCAGGGCAGGATACTAAAGCAGTTTCTATGAATTTTACCTTGGGTCTTGCTTACCTTGGACATGATGCAATGAAATTTTGATGCATGAAAATGCTAATTGTATTTATTTCCCCACATATGTGAAACAAGTCCCTACTAAGTGGAAGGCAGTATACCACAAATTCTTGTCATATAAGGCTGTGTCAGCCCCCTGTTATTTGCAATAATGGCAGAATCAGGAAACATTAATGGCTTAGAAAGGTCTTTCTGCTTTGATGGTGCACCATAATTAGCTGTATCTAAACAAGAATTAAGAACAATGTAGAATTTGAAAAATCTTGCTGTGGAATACAATGTAATACTAATTTAATTTACCTCTGATTAAAGATCAATATAGAAAAAAATGCCAACAGTGAATAATAACAGTAACAAAAATAGCAGAGTAACAGGAGAACCTGGCTTCAAGCTGGCACTTCCCACTAAGACACACACTATATCAAAGCAAAGCTGTTAGGTTGGCAGAAAATGCAGATAGCCATAGAGATCAATGCATTTCAAGGATGAGGAATACTGCCATGTAAACAGCCCTTCGGCGGACCTTTTTAAACACTAAAAGCAGCAAGGAAAATTTCAGATGGAAAATGCTCCCTCATGGTTAGACAGCACAGAATGGAACAAATGTGGGGCTAAACTTAACTGTTCTGACAGAAAGAAAACATATATGAAAACATATCTGTGCGTCTAGGGAAATATCTGATGTAATAGGAGATAAAAGATATGAGATGACAAGAAACAAGGGAGGGCTTTGTGTTAGGTACAGCAAAAAGCATGATATCAGACATCAAAAGCTGAAAAAAGAGAGTATCATCTCTAGAAATGCAGTATTTTAAAAATAAAACATAGATATAGCTCTCTACGGTTTTGTGTTATATCTCTGGCAGATATGAAGAGAGAAACACGACTGTGCTGTGTAGTCAAAGTCAAAGCCAATATACGTCAGTTTTTTGTTCAGTTTCTCTCTTTGATTTAAACTTGGACATCTGGGAATGGGACTGCTCTGAGTCACCTAGATAACGTACAAGGCCTGATAAAGGCACTAGAGGAAGAAATTTTTATACTTTCAGCAATTGAGGATCCTTATGTAGAAGGGAAAACAAAAATATGTCATCTATTTAATTTCTCGTTTTCATATGTGGATATTCCAGAAAGTACTGGCTGAAAAGGTTTTGTTATTCATTGTAGTAAAGGGGTGGGAAATGAAGCTAGGAAAATGTAGGTATTGCAAAAATCTGTGAACTTCCCATTGATAAAAATGGAATGTACCTTACAGATTAGATGTTTATTTTACACTTGAATTCCTGGAATTTTAATGCATATTCTCCTTAATTACCACTGTGTCTCGGGGGAGCTGCAGTTCACTTGGTTTATGACAAAAGTCCTTCTCTGGTCTGGACTTCATGGCTGGATTGTCTCAACATCATCCCTGAGTGATCTGGGTTTCTTTAACATGGCAAAATTTGGACGAAGTAATTTGAGTGGGCTATAAAAGACTGAGAAAACATAACTTCCTTAAAACATAACTTACATAACTCTCAGGCGACATAACGTGGACCTTGATGCCCACAGTGGAAGACCAAACAAAATGGCTTGAATCAAAACTTCATCCCAAAGTGAAATGTTATTTATTATGCTACAGCTCAAATAAGATGTTTAGACATTTTCAAACCCCTTCCTTATTTTTCATTTGCTTTAATATAAGGTTGCTATCTTATTTTTCAAGTTAATTTGATGTNATTTATTGAGTTCGCCCAGCAATTTAAAGTGAACAATTCATGGAACTGAGACACTTGTAACTCCTTTTCTTGTATATGAATTATCTCAGAGCAAACTGTGGAATTTCAAAGTGTACCTGTAATTAAACGTATTTGCTGAACAACTCTAATTCTGCAACTTATCTGCAAAAGCTTTATATACAAATTCAATATTCAAAATTGAAGCTGCTTGATTAGGTCAGTAGGCACATGTTTCTATCTTGCAAGCTTGATCCTTCATATCAAAAGTTTGATATGAATTATTCAGAATTTGCTTTTTGCAAATACTTTTCAATAATATGCTCAAAATTCATCAAACATTATTGTTAGTACCTCTATTCAGCAGAATAGTTACAGAAAGCAAACAATACCCAGCTCAAATGACTAAAATGTCCATGTACCTTTCCAGTGAAAGCATATCTGGTTGATAAATGGAATCTAACATCATAAAAGAAGAAATTATTTTCTTACTCAGCCTCTGAAGGAAGAATGTTATTAACATACTTGCAATATATGTAAATGCCTTAAATATAGAGGAGTAACACATATAGCTACTCCTACATATTTTTTTCTAACAAAACTCATTGCTTACCTAAATTTAAATTATAAAAGGAAAGTATATTTACTTGTGGAGGCTTAATGTATTAGATTTAGCTGCATTATTTTGATCCCAGTTTGGAAGATACATTATTCAGCTGCTAAGCTATACAATAATAAGGGAAGCTGCTTATCCAAGGTTTTTTTAGTGCCTTACAAAATACTAACAAAACAATTAAATCACTGCTTCAATGGGAATTGCAGTGTATATAGGTGATATATATATGGAGCCTATTCTCTTACATTGTCATTGTCTGAGTTCCTTTCCTTGTACTGGCAGGCTTCTAGAACTACAAGCCATGAAAACTCAATGCTAACTTAAAAGTGCAACCTCTGTTACTTTAATATTTTATGCTATTTATCAAGGCATTGTTTACATTAGATAATGAAATGGAGATGGGGCAGAAAACACACCTCTTAAAGACTTTCTACACAAAAGGATGAACACGTAGTTATTTGACCAAAGCATTAGAAAATACCGTGATATTTTATTATTAAAAATGCTGCTGAAAAGTTTATACATATGTGTCCAGCCATATATATCTTCTATCATTACTTAAGGCAAAAAAACAAAAAATTGCAAAACAATAACAGAAGAAACCATTGAACCCTGTGTGCCTTGTAAGGACAAGAATATAAGCCTGGGAAAGTACTTTTGTCTTTCTTTTACAGTTTCAAAGTATATTTTGATATCATTATTATAGAATTCTATGAAGACCCTATAAATCTCTTCCCTCTATAAATCATACATCACTCCAGATGTATCAAATTATTAAATCAACTTGATTATAATTATTTTTAAAAGCTAAAATCATTCACTTACAGGAACTTTTTTTTACCCAAATGTCACAAGCCTGACACAGTACTGTACATATTGCTAGCAGAAGACAATTGGAAGTACTAAACAAATACTGTAATTCACATTACAAACATACCCAACTGATTATGATGCCAAGCATCATTACCTTTTTTTTCTTTTTTTTTTTTTTCCTTTTTTTTAAACCTTTTTTTAAGAGTTATGAACTGCTGTATGTCAGCTGAGGCATTACGTAGTTGGTGGAAATAGCCTGGTATAGAGTCAGCATTAATCAATATTATGTGATGGATCAGTGAAAAAGACAAACAGTTTCCCATTTTCTACTATTTGTACTTTGGGGTTGATTCATCTCACTCCAACCTGAGCTTCCAGGTCAGATTTACAGTACATTTACTAAAGATAAAGGATTATATCAGCCACATGTTGCATTTTTATCATGTCATTGATATTTATTTATTTCATTCAGAATTTGCTTTACTGCCTGCTACAACAAGGAGTTGTGCAGATGAGTAGACCTTATGAATTACGTTGTCTTTAATTTTATTTGTAGGGGTGACTATTCCAAGAGATTTTATTAGAAAACAAAGAGTGTAGAAAACAAGAATAGGTACAAGGCATCTTGTGTTAGATACTCATGGGACATATGATATTGATGCAGTGTAATTGTGAATTAATAATAGAAAATACATCTGGGATAATTATGTTCAAGTGCAGACCAATTTGTTCAAAGATCTTTGGTTACTATCTCAATAATGGAGTAACTTTCAAAGACAAAATATAAAGCAATCTTCCTCTGTGAGAACTAATTTCTAGCTTTTCACATTCAAATCACTTGTCTGAATCAAACTGCTAAGTTACTTTGTTTGACAGTTCTGCTTGGCCCCTGCTTTTCTAGTGAAGGAAGGGTGGAAGGGAATTGCCAGCTAATAATTTTGCCCTTCCTGAGAGTGATGCTTTCTGGGATTTTCAATTGTGTTCAGATGCAGAACAGCTGATGATCTCTCTGCTTCTCTCTCCATAACATTCTTTGACTATAGGACTGCTGTGCAATAAATCAGCAAAATAAGCATTTTCTGACAGGTACAATCTCAAGCACAAATCAAGATAGTGAGCTGAGAAGTTCTTTACACACTGATCATTCTGAACACTGAAAAACAGCCAGCCAACCAACCCTGCATTTCCCTGCTTTCAAACCATAGTTTGATTTTGTTTAGCTAAGCTAAGGAGGTGCTTTCTCAGCTGAGATTCCACTGCAACTGCTGGTGAATATAGAGCTAGTTTTCCTCAGAGAAGGCTGAACAAAACACAGGCTTTCGTTGCTTTTGTCAGGGCACAAAACTCTTCCTAAAGTATCACAATAACCAAGAACTACAAACTGGACGCTGAGTATATATTATTGAATTTTCCTTGGTTCAGTTCAACAAGCTTAAAATAGTAATTATTTTCTTTTAAGTTTTATCTCTTCATTTTCCAATTCATTGCTTTGTTGCAATTTAACAAAGGCTAACACAAAATTAAATTATAGAAAAAATGTTTCAGAAAAGAACAACAATCTCCTATGAATACTTTAACATGCACTAGTGTAACCTGTAAGAGAAAATACGCAGGTCACACAGACAACTGTATCCTCTGCATGACACCATGGCCTCATATAAATGAAACATGTTAGAAAAAATTCATGGTTTTTGATTACCACTAGTAATTAAGAAGAAATTCCTCCTTGGGTCTTGGAGGAAACAGAGGTGATATGACTAATGTATATACACATAGGTCACAATCAAATGCACAATCTTTCTAAAAGCTCTTTTCAAACTGAAAACATCAATAAAAGCTGCTTCTTTTTTTCGTTTGTTTTTAAACTCACAGCTATGTACATTTTTACAAAGTTTCTTTAAATATAGTTCAGGCTGGCAAGTCATCTCTCTGCACAGAACTATACGTATTTTACTGCATAGTCAGTCCCCCTCTTTTTTTTTTTTTTTCATTTTTGTTTTTAATAATAAAATTCTTTTTTCCCCATCTGGATTACAGCTTCATATGCTGGGTAAAAGCCCATAGTGATGTCTTTGTTTTATCAACGGCCATTCATGGTATGGCACATAAAGAATCTTTTTTATTAATTTATTTATTAAAAAAAACCCAAACCAAAACACCTGTACAGTCACTGGCTCTGTGTTTCAGAAGACTCTGCTTTGCTTGTTACACTTAAAACACCATTTTAAATGACTTCTTCTGGCCTCATCTTTCAATCAAAGTGGCTGAGATCTTAAAGCAGTATCACAACAGCAATGTACACTTTTCACATTTCACAGGGTTTGTAGTTGATCTTTAATATCAGTGAGTTTCTGTGGGAAGGATCAGTAAGAAAATAATGACTGTCCTTCTTTTACTTGTTTTTACTTTAGATTTTGACAAGGTGTTCGACGGATGGTATTACAACTTTTTTCTTTTGTTTTTTTTTTCTTTTTTCTTTTTCCTTTTTCCTTTTTTTCTTTCTTTCAAGTGGCTTGTGAGGGTAGAGGGGGAAGGGCTGAGCTATACCCTAGTGGTTGAATGTCCATGGGGTAAATTTGTACTGTTTTGTCCTCCACTGAAAGTGTTGAAAGTATGCAAAGGCTGCATTCCTGTTAATGTATTTGGGATCATGGTTATGGTGTTGGGTGTCATTAGCGGGATATCATCTGGGGACCTTCTCAAAGTAAGTGTGTAGTCAGGTGGACAGGTTAGTCTCAGCGTGTCATGGGCCTGCAGTGATTCACACTCATGGTCATGTTCTAGCTGCTTCATCTGCAATGACATGATCTCTTCATTTTGTATGTGTGCTATATCATTGGTTGTGTTCCTCTGGGGGCTAGGGCGCCTGTGAGTCTCATGACGCCGCTTGTCTTTCTTGTAATATAATGCAGCAAAAGCTAAAATATTGAGGAATAGCAAGGACGCCCCTACAGCAATGGTGACGCTCAGCTCTGTGGAGTAATCTCGCTTGTTTTCGATCAGAACTGTTGTATCTTCTGGAGCTGTTTTATGGGTGTCTTTTGAATGCTTGGGATTGTTGGCAGGGGTCATTGCTGGGCGTTTGGTGGCTGGCCACAATTTACCAGGAGAACGGCGTGTCACGTAAGGAAATGAGGTCATGTCAGGAGGTGGGACTTTAGTTGTTGTGGAAACATACTGAAATATTTCATTCAGGTTGTGAAGGTGTGGTACGAGCTCCAACCAGAAAGCAACTTTTGTTGCTCGGTAGTGATCACGAACTCGGGGTTTCAGGCCAATATGTAGATAAAGTTGGTCTTTAGGATTGTATTTGGACCAGGCCACTTCTTCAAAGCGGTTGGGTTTTGTATGGATGAATTTTGTGTCCTGTGGAACAGGCTGGTTTGGATCTCTAGAAAAACAAAACCAGACAATATTATAGTGATTAACCTCTCCCCCCCAGAAAAGACAAAAGCAAAAAATCCCAAAACCCCTTAACCCTTAAGCATTATCCAATACTTAAGTAACCTAAAAACATAAGCTAAAAAACCTTCCCTAAATGAATAACAGCTGTTAATAAATAATCAAAAGGAAATTACTTTACAGTGGTTTTTTTTACATGAAAATGGAAAAAGGATGGAAAATGTTTCAGCTTCCAAAAGGCCATCTGAAGTTCTGTGATTCAGTATCATACTCCAAAGAGTATGCCTTAAGGGACATACTGTATTAGAGAGGTACTAACTACCTCTCCCCATAGTAAAGGGGTAGGCTCAATTCTTCTCAAGATTTGACACTAACTTTCTCATTTAAGGTGCCACTGCTTTCACTGCTATAAGTAGTAAATATGGGCATCTAATCTCTATGGGGATATTGAAAGTCCATGTGAACACAAGAAATTATACTAACTGCATATATTACATAAAAAAACCAAAACATGAAGTAGCAGGACTAATACATGTAACTGGAAACTATTTCTCTTTGTGTTCCTTTACTGAGCTATTAGTCCACCTTCATTCAAATATCTACTTTGGGGAAAGACCTTTGAACTATTTTTATGTCGCAAATCTATTTCCATCAGTTTAATTAGCAGATTTCTATTTGAAAATTCACTGCAATTGTTCCTATGAAGTAACTGTGTTTAATGGCTATAGGACAGTGAGCCTTAACTCTGTCCCAGTTTATAGAAATGAGACATATATTAGCTGAGATCAACAAGTTTTATAGTGCTCAAGCAGAAGTAGAGATAAGAGTAGTACACATCTCAGAGATTATTTCAATATTGGTAAGCCAGATATTTAATTGAAATCGTGCTTTTTTCGCATTTGAATTTTTCCTCTTTTTTCCTTCTGTGTTCAGAATAAAGACAAACCATTTTCACAAACAGCATTTAAGTATTGTTAATCTCATTTCATTGCTTGGTAAAGTTATGGAGAAGATTAGTCTGGGAAATATTGAAAAACACCTTAAAGACAATGCAGCGATTGGTCACAGCCAGGATGGCTTCATGAGAGGAAAGTCCTGCTTATCAAACCTGATTTTCTTTTATCACAAGGTAACCCACCAAGTTGATCAAGCCAGTTGATGTAATCTTCTTGGATTTCAGTAAAGCATATAATATTGTCTCTCATAGGATCCTTCTGGACAAAACATCCAGCACACAGCTGGATAAACATGTCATGCACTGAGTGAGCAGTTGCCTCAGGGGTCGACCACAGGGGGCATAGTGAATGGGGTGACATCAGACTGGCAACCTGCCACTAGTGGGGTTCCACAGGGCTCCATCTTGGGCCCTGTCCTCTTCAACATCTTAATAAATGGACACAGGACTGGAAGGGGTACTAAGCAAGTTTGCAGATGACACAAAACTGAGAGGAGCTGTTGACTCTCTTGAAGGCAGGGAGATCCTTTAAAGAGACTTCAACAAATTAGAGGACTGGGCAATCACCAACCGTTCAACAAGGGGAAGTGCTGGATTCTGCATCTGGGATGGGGCAACTCCAGATGTATCTACATACGGAAAAGCAGTGCCACGGAAATTGACCTGGGCTCCTTGTTGATGCCAAGTTGAATATGAATCAGCAGTGCCCTGGCAGCCAGGAGGGCCAACCATGTCCTGGAGGGCATCAGGCACAGCATTGCCAGCTGGTTGAGGGAGGTGACTGTCCCACTCTGCTCTGCACTGGTGCTGCCTCACCTTGAACACTGTGTGCAGTTTTGGGCACCACAATATAAGAAAGATATTAAGCTATTAGAGAGTGTCCAAAGAAGGGCAACAAAGATAGTGAAGGGCCTTGAGGGGAAGCTACATGAGGAACAGCTGAGGTCACTAATCTCTTCTCTGTGGACCTGAGGGAATGGGCTGAAGTTGTGTCAGGGGAAGTTTAGTTTGGATATTAGAAAAAGGTTCTTTACCCAAAGGGTGGCTGGGCACTGGAACAGGCTTCTCAGGGAAGTGGTCACAGCACCAAGTCTGACAGAGTTCAAGAAGCATTTGGACAGCACTATCAGGCACATGGTGTGACTCTTGGGGATGGTTCTGTGCAGGGCCAGGATTTGGACTCAGTGTTCCTTGTCGGTCCCTTTCAACTCAGCATATTCTGTGATTCTGTCATTGTTGATGTATGTGTATCTTTATAATTTTAGTAATCTTTAAGTTAAATATGACTTCCTCTTGGCACAAAAGATAAGAGAAATTTAAAATTACTAATACTGAGTTTAATATTCTGTTGTGCATAAGTTTGAATCTTCTTTTGCAGTGAAGAGTATTTTCTGAACTTTGTGATATATTATACTGAGACTACAGTAGTTATTTTCTGTGTATTACTCTGAGAACTATTCATTCTTCTTTTCTTTCCCATATGCATTAGTTTATTTCCTGCGAAAACGATTCTAACATTTTCCTTTTCTTCCAATATACAGTTATGTATGTTATGGGAATACCAAGCCCCACCACTAAACATTTTAAAGCATCTTATTTTTTTTCTTTTTCCATTTTCTGAAGTCCATGAACTTGATAGCGTACTTTAGTATTCATTTGTGTACATAAAGGGAATTTATCGTATGCCTTTTTTAATGAAAAAATAAATTTTTTTTTTTATACAATTTTGGTACTTTGGCTTACTTATTCTTGTGGTTTTAGTGTTCAGGGTGGTTTAGTGCTGCTGTGGGGTTTTTTTTTGGGGGGGGGGGTTTGTTTTTTTTTTTGTTTTAAATACTGTCACTAATCTTTCCCATCTCAATAAAATATAAAAGATATAAACTAGGGGTCTGAAACTGCTACCATTTCATCTATCTATCTATCTATCTATCTATCTATCTATCTATCTATCTATCTATCTATCTTTCATTTATTTAATTTTACATAGTAACAGTTGGCCAAATTGTGTTAATTCTGAACAAAAAGATATTCGCTTGATAATTGTTCATCCCAGTTCAAACTAGAGGAGTAATATTCACTTCCAAGCAGTACTGAAACAGATGCATGCTGCTACTTTGTGGGACTCTAACAAGCATTGAAGAAGGAAATAAAGCTTTTTCTTTTGTTCTTAAGGAACAGATTGAATGATTTAGAAAATCCAGAGAAGATGAGAGTGGACAAATTCAATATATCTCCTACAGAATTTCATGGTTCAATACATAAATTCAAGCCAGTTAAAAATCAACAAGATTATTAGAATGTAAAGCATTTTTCTTGTCAGAAAGTCAAAATACTGCAAGAGTTATGGTACAAAATCTTGCATTGTCCTTACTTGCTGTTTTGATTCACAGGACAAAAGGCTGTGAAAGGTGCCATAGTAACCCAATTCATTAAACTAGTTTGTGTAAATGAGTTTCACTTGAGACACAGTACAGAAGATGAAGAAGCTGAATGCTGATTTCAATGAACAGCCAAGTTGGATATACACTTTTTTTTTTTTTTAATGGGCCTATAAAAATGACAGCAGATGATTATTTTAGCAACTAAACATATTATAAGTAAGCATTCTCACTGTGGTCACTTCCAACCTTTCCCATTCTGTGAACCTGTGATTCCCTTCCCCTACAAACAGCCTGAAAAACAAGTAAATAACCTCCTTTCCTCCCTCATTCATTCTCTACCTCCATCTGTCACTTTTAACTACATCTATTAGGAGCAGCCAATTATGCTGCCGCCTCCTCCAAACATAAGAGAGAAAATAACATTACATGAGGGTAGGCTTGTATTTCAGTATTTGTTTACATGGTTGTGTGTGGGCATGAAGCTGCCCATTGAAACAAGGAACAGAAAAAAATCAGCCAGCCCTAAAGACAAGTAATTTCTTTGCTGTAGATATCAGAGTCTACCATTGACACTGACTCTAGGGTTGATTACTTAATAAACGAATAAATGGTCTCAATATTCTCTCTGACTTTGGAGGATAGGTATCTAAATGATATTTTTTTACAAGAAATATGAACAACTAAGTCCAGTCCTAAACAGAGGAGCTAAAAATCCACAGATCTTGGTTTTGCAGATTAACAACAATTTGTCAAAAACATTCAGCAGATGTAAACAAAAGAATTTTTGTTTTCCTTGGCCATCCTCCTATGTAAACTGCAGAAAATTTATAAAATCATAAGGTTACAACTTATGACTTTTTAAGTTTTTTCTTGGGTAGTTTGACAGCTTCTCATCCTATGAATAATTTTCCAGTTTTATTAGTAGGCATGAAACATGGAGGTACAGGCAATCATTTCTCCTATCAAATCAGCTGTTCAACAAAACTCTTATCTGTTATTAATTTCAAATTTCCTTTTTCCTTTTTTAGTTCCTCACATTGTCTTTGTGTTTCCAGGTGTTCTTGAGGCTCAGGTGTGAAATTACATAACAAAAGGCTGCTAGGAAACCTTCCTTTAAAAACCCACTGTAATCACGATGATATCAGTATAATCTGACCAATATATTTTCAGTTCTCTACTTCTTCCAGTAATGGCTCTCATAGATTAGATAACTTGGTTCTCAATTCTACCCATTTTTCGGGAGGCTTTTTTTTTTAATTTATCCGACTGCTCTAACAAAATTAATGATTACTGTTATTCATTTTGCTCTCTCCTTATTTATTTTTATCACCTTTAAATTTAAACAGCTTCTCCATCAAAAAATACCCCCATCAGGAAATGCCATATTTTTCCCATATGACAGAAGACCATATGATGGTCTTTCTTTTCTAAGGTATAATTTTGTTAATGTGCAGGATTTCACCTGTCACTTTTTTTCTCCAACTTTCAGTCTGCCCTGATTTTGCACAACTTAAGATGTTGCTATATATTGTCAGACCTCATGGGCCAGAGATGTACAGTCAAAGCATCAATTTTTTGATAATTTTTGATAATATTTTTGGCAATATAAAGAAAATGTTCCTGCAATGGATGCTGACAGAAGAGCAACACACACTCCTATTCACAAGGAATAGGAATATTCATAAGTGAATAGCATTAGTAGCTGACCTGAAGGGCAAATGAGGGAACTCGGTATTTCACAACTGGTGATACTGTCATGGGAAGAATGATGAATTAAGCAGTCATTTCATCCCAAACTCCATATAACATGGTGAAATACTATTTGTGTTTTAAGTCTGCCAAAGCAGTGACTATCACTCAGGACAAGGGAATTGTTATGTTAATGTACTTAAAGTGTTTAATTTTTTGTGTCTTTCTCTAAATTCATTGGAGAGCAAAATGTCTTCACAGTTACATACTCAGTTCATATGTTTGTCTCCAAAACTCTGAAAGGCCCCTCGATCACTAATTTTCTTTCAGTAGTACTTTTTTCTCCATATGGGGGGGGGGAGGGGCGGGGAAGAGAGAGAGAAAAAATCTGATATTTCTTCATTCTTCTGCTGTTTTTTTCATGTTGTCACAATATTAATAACAGCAGAGCCACTTCTGCCTTAAGGACTGATACACAGTTGTATTTTCCCTTACCTCCTTTCCTCACTTATCACCAGGTCCCATAGTCAGCTGTTATAGCCACTAGGGAAAGCAAATCATAAGCACAATGTTTTGTTTGACTAATATAGATTTGCCATTGGAAACAGTTATTTCTTCAGATAAAAACATCAAAAAGAAATGCAACAGAGTTAACTGAGAATTCATTTGAAAATACACTTTAACAATTGTAGGTTTAATCATGTCTTCCATTAGAGAACCAAACTGAATATAAAACATAGACTAAGGTTTGTGCTCCAGAATCAATGGTAGCAAAATAATTCTTGAGTATTTATCAAAGTACAAAGAAAAACAAGGATATATCTTTTAGACGTTTATCTTTCCCAATACCAGAGTAGGTAGAGATGGATGAATGGGAGCAAAAACAGAGTACTGTAATTCCTCACAAAGAGGGCAATTTTTAGAAACCTGATAGATGCCTCTGATGAAAGCATGGCTTTGTATCTACTCTGTAAAACTTCCAATCCTTCTTCACAAGAATGTAGTTGCAGAGTATCTGTGAAAGACTGGCACACAACCCCTCATGTTGTTCACTCTCTCCCTGCTGATGTATCTGCGATGGAGATAACACGGCCCTAACTAACCAAACACTTGGCATATAAAATTACCATTACAGTTAGGATAGTACTACAGGCAGCAAGACTGAAGCCCTAAGTGAACCTCTTAATGAAGCCCTCACATATAATTCTGCACAAAGTGAAATTAAAAGCAGTATTTTCATATAAGTTTTGTATCCCAAATGTAGTATCTCACATTTACTCTGTAACAAATTGTCCTATTTCTAAAGCATGTTAGAAACATAGTTTTGAAAAGGACAAAATAAAGAACTATTATTATTATTGATAATAATAATAATATAAAGAGTCATAGCAAGTTAGAGAACGAAGGATTAGCAGCTTCCAGGCATTCACTTCAAGCACAAACCTGTCATTAAACACTTTCATTGTCACCTCCTATTTAGTAGCTTCAACAACTGACTTCAAAGTTAAACACAATAAAACCACTGTGACTCGGGTTGTGTCTTTGACATCTAGTGATTTTACAAGATTGACCTGCCCTCCAAACCCAGCCTTAATAGTAGGCCTATTAAACAATGTGTCTTTTTTAGGAATGGGTGGCATGTCATTAAAAGCCTGACACAGTCCATCAGAATGACAAACCAACTAAGCCATAATTATACAATTAGTACCTGGATGCAGCCTCTGTGGGAGAGTAATCAAGAATGGAAAAGTCTCAGAGACACTAAAATTAAATATATGTATCTGCAGTTTTAATGTTCAAGGCTCACCTACAGGGAAATGTGAAATAATAAAATCTTTCATTTAACAGATTTTCCATTGTGTCGCCACGGGTACAAACACAAAGCAAGACAAGTTCTATCAGAATAAGGATGGAAAATGATCAATTGAAAACACACCGGGGAAAAAACCCAAAGCAGAGCCCCCAACAATGCAGTCTTGAACTATATCAACCTTTTTGAGAGTTGGAGGACCTCAGTGTGTACATGGATTCCAGATTGCAAGAGAGTGAGTAGAGAGGAGAACAGTTACGCCCTGGAGATTCCCCTGTTGCTCTAGGCTTGAAGTGCTATAACCTTTACTTTTCCATAGGAGGAACCAGATGTGCAGAGCAAATGTAATCTTTATTTACCTTCAAGTATTCTCTTGTGCTATTTAGAACAATTAATCATTGTTCATATAAACAAAGAAAAAAAATTATCGAGATAACATATATTGTGTTGCTCTTTTCCTTTCCTTGTGAAAACTGAAATTTTACAGCCAGAGGTCATTTCTAATGACACATCTTTCAGACTGTCTATAAAGGAACGAGTATGTAATAGAATATATACACCATTTCTGTCTTATCTGCAATGGGAAAGTTCAGAAATTACTAATGACTCTCCCAAAGCACCCGTTTTGCCTTTAGGTGTAGTATGACAATGGCTTCACAACCAGGGAACTGGGTACAGCCTGCTGAAATTAGCTTTTGAATAGCAACAGCTGGAAAGTGCTTGCAAGTATGAGTAATAGTGGCAGCTGGGACTGTGAGAAGCTCCTGTAAGCCTTGAAAACTGTTTAAATACAACTTCTTAATCTACAGGGAATAGTCACAAAGTAATTGTAAGCAATAGTGAGATTGTGGAGGTCTTGCATCTCCATAATAATTCCAATGATGTATACTTGTGAGGACTGAAAGTCCTCTACGTATGTGTGACACCTTGTCTACAAAAATAGACAACTGATGGTATCATCATCTTTCCAAGTGTGGCACAGCCAGCATGCAGCATTCTCTGTCCATAAACTAAGATTTTATCACAAAGTTTGCTCATTCCAATACTGATGACATCTTATTGCCAAATACGTCTAAATATTACAGTTCATTCACTTTTATAGCTGAACTGTGAGATTTCTGCATGCAAAAGTACCCATTTGTCTAACATGTGTTGCAAAAAACCTTTTTTTTTTTGCTCTGCAAATTGACCTGAAGTATTTGATTGTATTTTACTCAATTCATGCTTGAGGTTCTTGTTAAGATGGCAAAATCCCTCTCCCATGAAAATCATTTGGATCCATTAAAAGCTGCAAGGGCTGCTGAAGCCTCTGAGTGTTCCACAATACCCATCTCTGAGTCTTCCTTACATAGCTGCAAATCATTCACTGCAGTGCAGTAAAGCTGCAGTTTCCAGAGCCCAATCCTACCATTAAACATTCAGTGAAAAGATTTACAGTCCCTTTGAGCCGCAAGTATCTTTGTTTTAATTCAATACCAAAGACTCAAGGTTAACAAAAAAGCCCTTGCTGCTCAAGTAAAACACTGCAATACTCTTCAAAGGAATGCTATAGGAAGAAAGCAGAATTTATTAATAGTGCTCACAGATTAAACTGCTTGGAGGGTTCTTTCCTTGATGTTTACAACTCTACTTCAGGAAAACAATGATATCTTTATTTTGTTTCATAAGCAGAATTATTATAATTTTTAACCTTCTCAAAGCAAAATTTTTATCTCAGTCTCTTCTTCATTCCAGTCAAATACCTATTATTGCCATTATAGCTCTCAGAGGGAAAAATTTTTCCAGTGTCTGCCTTTCTGTTCTAATTCCTCCCTGAGTCCTCATCCCTGTGAAGGTCGCTGAAAAACAAGAACTTCCTTTCTTTTGTAGCAGATAAGTGCTATCTGCCTGACAGTTCTTTCTTCAAGTAGCAGACGTTGCTTCTGATTTTTCAGTATCTTAGTGAGCCACCTTTCCTCTGAGACATGTTTTTTGTCTTAATAATTATCCTATTTTTTGAACCAAAAACACAGTGCATTATTATTCTCACTCAGCTACTGAATGAAAATAGTTTGAGGGAACACACTAATTAAAAAATCTATTAAATATGAGTAAGTCTCATTTACCTCCTGTCTTAACTCAAACAGTTCTATGACACTACTGCAAAATCAGAGTTTGAGGCCAACTGCACTGGGATACTGACTATTTTAGAAGTATGCTATCAACAAAAGGGAATGCTGGGGATCACACTTACCCAGTTTTGGCAAAGTTAGTCCAGTATGTCATAACCACTGCACTGAGCATGACATCATTCTTGGAAAAGTTGCAGTTGAACAGTTCTGTGGGGCCAATCATAGGAATCCCAAACACGTAAGGGACTTCATCACCATGAGCTGAATCAGCCCAGCTGGGTTTCATTTCACTTTGGCAATGGTGATAAAATGCATAGAAGTATGTTGGAGATCCATACTGGGCATGCAGGTCAGCAGTAGCAACAGCTGGAGCAACCCACTGGTGGTCTGTAAAAAGAGCAACCAGGGTCTTCCGTCTTGTTTCAGGGTTTTCTTTGTCTGCCCAGTCGGTGTACATGAATTTAATGGTCTCTCGCAGTGTATCCTTCCCTTCTGGATAACCATATAGATTGTCCACAAAATTGGAGACAGAAAAGTCAAAATCATTGGGGGAAACACCATCTTCATTGTCTACAATGCCATCCACAAATTTTAAACCTTCCCCTTGATTCACACCCAGCATTATATCATAGTTAAGGAATTCCCCTTGCTCCATTAGAATCTGAGGGTCATCTGGGATCACATCTCCATCTATCACAGGCCCAAAGGCAATATGGTATGTGGCTGGAGTGATGGTCTGTTGAATGAGTTCTTTGTAATTCTTATTCCGAAGACATTCAACCAAATCAGTGGTATCCAGCATGTCACACCCCACTTTATCTGCCAATATCCGAGTGTACTTGGCAGGCTGATAGTTCACTGCCCAGCTGGACAGGGCTGTTCCACTCTGTATGATTGCCTTTTGGAACAAACCTGCATGTGCAAATCATTTAAATTGAAATCCAATTAGATACTTAAAAAAAAATACATGTATCAAAAAAATTAAAAGCATTTCTTACTAAACAAACAAAACTTTGATTATACAATCACTACAGGATGCATACATGGAAATTTCTATTCAATTTCGATAGATCTTACTCACTGCTCCCTTTGTATGCTCTTTTTAATAGGCTATAATTAAAATCTCTCATGTTCTTCATGCTCACACACATAAAGCAAGAAGGTTTCAGGTTACTGTTTCAAGAACAAAACTCATGCTTGTACTGCAGTTTTCTTGCATCTTTGATGGAAGTCCTCTGACTTTACCACAGTTGTAGTCCTGTGAAAATTTCTTTAAAGAAGTGGCAGCTACAAGCAATCATATCCTCTTCACCATCTAAATGACACTCATAAATGCACCTTTCGGTAGTTTAAAGGTCAAATGAAAATTACACACACATTTCCTTCACAGAAGCCACGTATCATATAACTTGAAAAAAATCTGCTCTAGTAAAAGCAATTTAACAGATTTGAATCTTCTACTCTGACAATTTTTTTACCATTTTTTTATTATTATTTTGTCTGTTTATGTCAGCACTGCCTATATGTTGAATTAAAATGTATTTAAATATTTTTGGAAGACAATAAGATAAGATTGAATAGTTACTTCTGATTGTTTCTTAAAAAGAGAAATATAAATCTGATCTGAAGGGCTTCTTTGTGTCAGAGCACTGAAAAGCAACAGGAGCTTATTGGTTAATCTGCCCCATCTGTTTTTCTTTGGTAAGACCACTAAAATGGTCTATTTTATATTTAAAATTAAATGTCTGGGTGTCTTCTGCACATGGTTTCTACTGTTAAACTCTCCAAATGCCAAAGACAGACAACGGCTACAAAAGTATGTGGTTTTTGTTGTTAGTATACCTTTGAGATGATTACTTAATGCACGCATGAGAAAATTTCAATGATTATTAATCAGTTAAGTTTTTCATGGTTCCATCTGCTTGATTTTGGCATTGCTTGCTCAACAGTTATTCATTGCACTCTTATTTGTATCAATAGACTGAATTGTCAAGCATAATTCTCTGTATTTGCCAGGGCTTAGCTTTCTATCACAAGTTCCTGTCTATTTTAATGCGATACAAATGGCATGGACTTATAAAAAGATAGATGTATTGGTGTTGTTTTCTTTTACAAATTCTTTTTAGATTTGGCTTTATCACCAGGAATATTTATGGGTTGATACTGGTGTTGTATATTCTTGGAGTTTGGAGTCTTCTTTGGGGGGAGGTGTAGAGAGCAGAAATCCCACAGCTCACTTACCAGAATCTTAATGCTGTGTGGGATCATACAGTACTTGTGGGGGGTTAAATACAGTTTTTAATCAGCTTAAGTTATGTTATTATTAAGCAAAGAAAGCATCTAAATATATGTTGGAAATGCAGCCAAGAGTGTGTAAAAAATCAAAAAGGTCACTGCTCTTTTCCATTTTAATTAGGGCAAATTTTTTGACAGAAGAGTCAGTGGAATATGTTGCTAAAGCCAGAAAAAGCATATTGCCCATGGCATTTGTTGCATGAGATTTAAGCTGTAATAGTATTTGTCCTTATATTTATGTTGACAAATACAAATCCAGAATACTAGTAGTAGATATTTTACAAAAATTGCAGACTTCATGTAATTCTAATTCAGTCTACCTCATATGGCCATTTTCATTACACTTTAATTTAAAAAAGAAAAAAAAGTGCTTTGCTCAGAGGATCATTACCTTCTGAATAGTGGGAGAGTGTCAGAAGACTGACACAGGAAGCTCCTGCCCCAGATCCAAAAATAGTAACTCTTTTTGGGTCTCCTCCAAAAGATCCAATATTTTCTTCAATCCAACGTAAAGCTTGGATTTGGTCAAGCAATCCATAATTGCCTTTTGCAGCTTGGTCCCCAGTACTTAAAAAACCTATAAGGCAGAAACCCACAATGTTAATTCACCAGATACAGAGTTAGCTATAGGGTATCTACATATTCATAACACATCTTCCCATCTTTTCATCTTCTGAGCTTTCTTTCTTCCTGTTTTGTTTTTTTTTTTTTTCTAAAGGTCACAGTCCTAGTTAAATGTCTCCAGTACAGGCGGCGAAACTCATTCTGTATGCTGTTTAGCTTTAGTTTGTTTTTACCTACTGCAGAGGTCACATTTATGAAGAATCTCTGTTTCCTTTTTGAAATATTTCTGTAACAATGCAACAATACAGACAGAAGACTAAGCATTTTTAACTGAATGTGAGTAGGGTACAAAAACTTAGGAAATCATTTCTGTGCAAACATGTGAGATAGCCAGTCGTCAACTGAGAACAAGACTCCCTAACACACTAATTTAAATATTTCTTACCAAAATTGTCCTGAATTCATAGCTCTTTAAATTACTGTACTTGTGACACAGATAGATGTACTCAGAAACAGAAAAAAAAGAAGGCAGAAGAAAACAGAAAAAGGAACATGAAAAAGCTTGGGATAAAAAAAAAAAAGAAAAGACTTCAATTTCATAGATGATATTTATTAGGAAGATAGCAGGTAAATTCATATCAACCCAGGCTTTTGTAGAGACACTTTATCTGAACAAATCAGGTTTTGTCTCTCTCCCTGGAAATTGCAGGGAATTGTGCTGTTGGTTTTTTATTCCTGTACTGTGCTTATCAGATTTTTGAAACAAAGCACGACACGTTTGCTGCTTGTCTTGCAACTGAGAACAAAATGACCAAAAGATTAGGACTGAGATTAATTTTGGTTTTTTGAAACCAACTAAGGTGCAACATTGCAGTTATCTGTGCTGCCTATCATTCACACTTAAGACCTTGTGCTACGTCAAAATTACCACATTAAGCCATGTACTCCCACTCCTCTCTTTAACTCCCACAGACCTTTTCCTGTTAGACAACTGTTAAGTCAGAAATTGATTAGAAATACCTTACATCGTATGGAAGTTTTCAGATGGACATTACTAATTCAGGCACTACTGACAGCTGCTTATCAAGACACAAGAAGGACATCACTTGGCAGGCTTTTCCAAGCTCATTATCAGTTCAGACAAATTTGCTAGAAGGGGAACCTGGGACTCAGGAGATCTGTGGTCTGGTACAGTTTGAAATGAGAGAATCTGTTATTTTGAGCCACCTGAGCATGAAGTAACAAGACCTCCTAGGAAAGACTAGAAGGGAAGTCTTAGGTCCTACAGAAAAAAAGGCTTTGCAATATATTTCATCTGCTTTGGCAGAGAGGAACCGATCTCTTTGCAGTGACTGTAGTAATTTTTTTAGCGATAGGAAGAATTAAAATCTACAATGTAGAAAGGGTTCACAATACGGAGAAAACAGAAGAGAAGGAAAGGCAAGAGAAAAGAAGAAAAAATTAGATGTGCTGGACATTCACACCTGTTGGACTTTCACCAAAATGTTTTCTATGGTAAAATTTATACAATGACATGGAAAATTCTACCTGAAGATTTAAAAGCAGTATCTCATAAGGACAAAATTCTACATATGGAATGCTATATGGCTTCCATTATGGTGGCCTAAATTTCTGCATGCAAGGTTAGGTATGATTGAATGAAAGGTATTGCTTTCTACACAAAAGAATTGTTTTAATATCTAATTAGTAACTATCTATAGGTATTAAATGTCAGGAAGTGTCTGATGAATCGTTGTATTTTTCAGAAAACAGTTCTTTCAATTGTAGTAATACAAATTATATCTGTATTGTTAAATAGCATTTGATCCAGCTTTCTTATTAAAAAAAAGTCTCTAAGAATGGCAAGCACAGTAGTCAGAATGGAGTAATATCATTTTCTCTTCCATACCAATGGAGAAAAAATAAATAAATTATTAACCCATAATTGTCTCAATTTATTAATTATTTTTTTAACAGATGAGTTTTTCTCTTTTTCATATGCCTTTTTAGGACTGCCAAAGAAAGAGTAATTCACTTGCCGGCTTTGTTGCTGTAGCTCACTGCAATATTCTATAATATTCCACAATTAAGGCTTTATTCAATCAGAACTATGACCTCCCTTGGAGAAAGTGACTGTTGTAACCTTTAAAGATATTCAGAGCCTAAACATGTTTTAGCTCTTCTAGCAGTATCAAGCGAAAGCTGGTTGATCTTTGTAACTTTCAATTCTTACCAAACGTAGTAGAAGATAAACTGGACAAAACTGCAGTCAGTGAATATTTGATGTTAGACAAATGAAGATTTTGTTTCCATAGTTCTTTGCTGGTTCTTATTAATTGCAAGAACAAATTTTCTTAATTTAAAAGGTAATCATCATAGCAAAGAGTCAGCCTCATGCAACACAAACTGAATTCATAAATTTGTCTTTTCTTGATAAGGGTATTTTTTCTTTATGCTCTGAATACTAGATCAAAATATTTCTTCAAAGCTATTTGAAGAAATTCAGGCTATTTGTCTAGAAATACAAAACACTAGGAAGTTTTGTGGCTTTTTTTCAGTGACCACTGTGAAGATTTCAGAACAGTATCTTCACGTGTCATTTAACAGCAGGAATGCAGCTTTTTTTCCTAAGATGGGATTTATACTCTGTGCCTTTTATATATACGTTTTTAAGTGCAGTTAAGACTATTTCCCAGTTTATAATTTGGTGTGATTTGGAGACCATTCTCTGATCTGAAAATCCTTAGGCTTGGCTTTTGATAGAACCTGGAAGTTCTTCCCACTAGGCTAATGCAGCACAGTAATGAATGGCAATAGTTTAATATGGAAAACAAAGAGCTTGTTCGTGTGTTTGCTTTTGGGTTTTTTGAGGATCTTTCCACATTACGATACAGAAAGGCATTAACAGTAATATTCAATTCTTGACTTCACAAATCTGTCTTCCCTTAAATAATGATTTGGAAGGGTGACCATGTGGCTCTCCAGCTGCAAAATGCTGTGGACAGCAACAGCTGAAAAAGAGGAATATGAGTTCATCCCACGTATCCTGAGTGAAATACCCCAAATGGTCTTAGCGGACATTTGCTACAAGCTTATTGTGCCACAGGGAAATATGACCACCAGTTGGATTGAGTAGTAACCAGGGAATCAGAGTCTTCTGAGGCAAAGGTCAGGTTGAAAAAAGAGGGCAAGAAGCATGACAGTTTTTAGAAGAAGAGACAGGGAAGCAGAAAGAGGGCAGCAGCCGGACAGGGTCTGACATTGTGGAAAGTGTCCACGACATCGCAAACTCCCTCCATCCTGGACAGAGCACCCTCCTGTGCTGTGTCTGTACTCATCCAGGGGCTGTCCATGTGTGCTGTCACACAAGGATATGTGTCGTAGCATGTCTGCGGCATTGCAGGGTGTTTGGTTAGTGCGTAGTTGAGAGTGGCAGGACCTCACCTGATGCTGGAGCATCTCACACAGAGAATGGGGGAACATCCACTCCCCTGCAGTGGGGCTGCTAGAGACCCACACAGAATGATTAGAAGTTTGCAACTTTTTACTAACCTTTCTTGAGTGGCTAGTATTGTAGCTTATCTTTTATATTGTTGATATTGATCCTAGAAGTAGAGATCATTGACTGCTGGTTAGTTTTTTGTCATTAACAAATTAACAACCTGCTTTGACACTGACTTGATTAAATCACATGAATTAAACAGCTTTTCCCTAGGACACATTATTCTTTAAAAAAAATCATAATTTTCTATGAGGAAACGTATTCTTAATTTTTTTTTGTGTAATACGTGTAATTAATATTGCATCTCATTTTTTCTACATTACTTCAATGAAGAGAAAAAGTGCTTTCTTACACTGAAATTTTTAATATTTTATTTACTTTTCTCTGACTCTGTTAAGGAGAGTACTCTAAATGAGCTTTAGTTTTACCCTACTAGATTAACAACAGTCAAGGAGGAAAAGATAACAAATGGAAATTACTGGGAATTTTCCTTTTCCACAACCTTTAAGAATGAATGGACTCATATGCTATATGCTGTCACTTGCACTGTTTTGATAATGCGGTGAAGAGACAAAGCTACACACAAAGCTCCTTTAGATGCCGGTTAAGACTACAAGAAATTCCCCGTTCTGTCTTTATTATTGGTTTTCCCACTACGCCACAGAAATCGTACTCAGAGACTAAACAAACCCCAACATACTACTGGTGATATATCATCTTTATTACCAAGAAGTTACACAGAGACCCAAGTCTCAGGTAGCAGGGGCAAATAGCTGTGAAATCCACCCAGAGAGTTTACTTCTGTCCAGAACCAGCCTTGTCCAGTGTCTGGAGGCCATCCCTACATTAGCATGCTGGCAGATCTCCCTCCTTTCCTTTCTTCGCCTCCCCTCCCCTTCTTTTTTTTCTTTTTCTTTTCCCTTTTTTTATTTTTCTCTTTCTTTTTCTTTCTGTCTTTCTTTGCTGCAGTGCAACCAGGAGACTGGACACTGAGACACAGTTCTGCCTTCAGGTTTTTTCCACTGCTTCCTTATTTATTCCTTCCACATTGTTTAACAATTTCTGCTGAATTTCCTGTAGTCTGTGCCAAGCTGTAACAGACTGTGTTACTAGAAACTTAAGGGAAAGGTAGGAACAGTACTAATGCAAAAGATTCCTGTGACTTTCTGCAGGTGGGATACTCCAATGAATTTTTTCAATAGCAACAAACACACAAAAAAATATTTCATTTTTTCAAGGAATAGTACTTTGCAAGCCTCTGATAACTCTTAGGATTAATTTTTGTTGTTTTACATTTATATTGCAGTAGATAGTACAAAATCTCCCAGTGGAAAAAGGCAAGGCTGACTTGATGTGTGAAAGCCAGTATTTTCTTACTGGCTCAAAATAATATCAAAATATCCAAGTACAATTTGATACCGGTAAACTGCACTGACTTTAAGATTTAAATAAAAGCAGAAAACAGAAAGTCAATCGATTGTATTTGACCTTTTTTTTCCACTTAAGGAGGGAAAATACAAATAATAAAACATTAAAACTGATTCTATTATACATTTTAGTAGCTACTACAATCAATTTTAAAAGTGTGTCTTGAAATTAGGTATACTTTCCATTGTAAATCAAATACTTCTGCTTCGCTTTCTGCAGGTTTTCTTAGTAAGAAAATGCTTAATTTCTGAGACATAGCTCTCACAAAAAAATAATGCTAAGACATCACAACAAGAAATTAATCATCAGCAAATCTGTAGAAAATCAACAAGCTAGTGCATTTTGAGCTATTTGTCTCCTCCTTTTTAAGCCTCTGCTGCATTTTCTGTGTTCACATATCTTTTGTCTTGAAGCTTCTTCATGACTGCTGCCCAACCATTAATAGCCTGGTGCAATTTGCTTATCAGGCAACTCACAAAGATTTGATTTGTATAGCAACTGATCAGAACATAAACAATATAAATAAGATGCAAGAGACTATGTTTAGAAGAACAATCATGTCTCTTTTGTTTACCAGAATAGAGCCTATTCAAAGCAAAGATCAAATGGCAAGTGTACAGCAGAGTCTTCATATATGGTAGTAGATTTTATCTGTACATATCACATGTACTACTGTAAAAGTGGACCTGCTGAACCCAAATGTTAAAGAGTTCAAATTTGAAGTGAATTTCACTGGGAATTACTGAGAACCTAGAGACTACAGTTGGTTCAGGAAAACCCTGAGATATAAATAGTTGGAGAGCAGAAGAGTCTTAGAGGGAATTATTATATAAGTTTGTCCTACACTTACCCTTCCCTAACATTCCCAACAGTGTTTGGAGACAGGATTCTTGGTCCAATGATGCCTTGTTTAGAATCAATATAACTATATATTCCTTTTTGTTTTGACTCTACATCTAACTTTAACAGCACCATTTAAACCTTATGGCAAAGATGGTGGAATGCAAGATGGAGTGATGGTGTCCTTGACACAGGTTTAGCAGTAAAAAAAATATTGCTGAATTTTTCCTCTAGCATGACTGGCCCACACAAAGCTGAGTAAGCATCACTCCTGCACTTGAGACAGCTACCTAGAGACTAAGACAAATGGAAGAACTATGGAGTGGCTATGTATGAGTCTGTGCAGAAATAATGTTACCCAGATACTACTCCGTCCTGAAAACAAAGCAACAATGCTTTTCCTCCATCTGCAAAATGGTTTGAAATTTGCAGGTGCCACTGCCAAAGCAAAGTTTTTAGTATTCAGAAACTTGCTGAACTTGTGGTAGTAGTAATAGTAGTAGTAGTAGAAGTAGTAGTATAGCTTGTGATTCTGAAGTAGTGGTCACAGAAAATTTGTGCATGCTATGGCTACTTGTCCTACTCATCTCCAAGTAACACTCATCTAAAATTTAACTCAAGTTACAGTAAGTGAAGAGAAACGTAGTGAAGACAACTCAGCTTACAGTTTTCATATGATTTCATACATGTTCATAGATTAATTCATTCATGTTAAAATGTAAAGGAAAGTGATGTTTTTAATTTAATTTTCTAACTCAAAAACAGTCTCTTATTATTATACTTTGATGGATTATTTTAAATTGTTTCTACTAGGAAGAAAAAACCTAAATCTGCTTGTTTAGAAAGAACATTTCATTATCACAGGCAGTACAAAAGAATAAGGTCAGAAATGGTGAAATGAGAATATTATTGTTTGTTTCTATATTGCTTCAGTACTGAAACCTAAAGGGAGTTTTTTACAATTCAGGACAATATCTAGTCTTCAAAACATACAAGTCTTTTGAAAATGTCCTGCATAATATATGTGTATAGGAACACTTAGCAGTAAAAGAATGAGAAATGATAATAGAATACATTTTAACAAGATTTAAACCCTATTTTTATACATATTTCTAAACAGTGAAAAGCTTCTTAATATCACCAGGGAGGTCAACAAGTTTGCTTCAGTTAAGCCATTATGACATTTCTACAATGAAATAGTTTTAATGAATCTACTTGGAATTTGTACGTGACACCTTAACTGTTCTTAAGTTTGCCTTGTTCATTGCAAAATGCTCTCAATATATTGTGCAATGAGGTTAGGCCAAGGAATGTTATCTAAAATATTACAGATTTAAGACACTCTCACCACTCAATTCTATCATCACTATTCATGGTGAGTAACACATAACTCTATATGGAGTTCACTGAAGAAATTTTTGCCATTTGTTATGAATGTCGATTTTTAAAAATAAAGTAAATAAAGATGGTGGCAACAAACACTGCAGAACAAATTCACTGGTATATTATCTTCTTACTTACTATTTATCTGAATATTCACAAGTTAAACCTGCCACTATACAAAATACAATCAATAAAACAGATCCAATAAAAAGATTGCTGTTGAATACATTATAAGCAGCCTGATTAAAACCAAAATAAACCAAGCTAAAATCAATCAATTGCTATAATATTATTGCTTAGGGAAAAAAAAAAAAGTCATCTGTGCATTGAGAGTGGTATATCTCATGCTATAATTTGAAATATTTTATAATAACTGATTTAGATAGTCAAATTCAAAGGTATTTAATAAGAAAAATGCACAACAAATATCTATGAAGCAGTAATGCAGTTACACCCTCTTTCTCCTCAGAGGAGGAAATGCAAAAAAATAAACACAAGAAAAATTTTAGGTTGAGATAAAGACAGCATAACAGGTGAGAGAAAGAGAAAAAAGCAACTGAGAGAAAGGACAACGTTTGACACCTTCCAGAAGCAGAGCGGTATCTTGCTAGTCAGTCTCTGAACAACAACTAGTTGGAATCCAAATGCACCCCACTTCTTCCTCTCATGTTAAGCCCTCTGAGCGCAATGATACCGCATGGGATATCTCCTTGATCAATGTGGGTCAGCTGTCCAGGCTCTTGCTCACCCTCTCAAGCTTTTGTCCACCTC
Source organism: Calyptomena viridis (assembly GCA_013390005.1). NCBI lineage: Eukaryota > Metazoa > Chordata > Aves > Passeriformes > Eurylaimidae > Calyptomena > Calyptomena viridis. The sequence continues at coordinate 4,313 of WEIV01009926.1, read as the reverse complement.
CAGCTTATTTCTCTAGGGTGGAATGGGAAAAATAAAAGGCTTTGGACCTGTGTAAGCATAGTTCAGCAACAGCCAAAACACTGGTCTGTTATCTACACTGTTTTAGTCATAGAAACAAGCCACCGCACCATATGGGGTGCTCTGAAGAAATTTAACTCCATCCCAGAGAGATCCATTTTTCCACAATTAAGGCACAATCTCCATTTCTAAAGCATCTGGTTGCTTTTTAGAGGTGCCTGTGTCATCCAGAGGAGGTGTGCTGTAGGTCTTTGAATTAGAAGAACTAACAAGAATTATTTTTATTATAATATATAGATGAAACCTACAAGAAACTAAGACTAAATTAACGTATTTTTTAATTTTTTCAACTAAATAATCAACATTATGATGAAGAGACAACATCTTTAATTGTACATCACTGATAGAGAAAACTGAAGAGGACACAAAAAAATTACCTATTTTAAAGACATGCAAACATTAGGTTTATCCCTAAAAATGACAGGAAAATTAGCCTCCATGAAACAAATGGCAACCAGCTGTAAAAACAGTATGGAGATTTTTATCTTTAACTGTCATGTACAAAAGACTGGTATCTTTTGAATAAAAGGGTTATAGGAGATTTGGTGGAAGTTTTTCTTGCCAATGTGGATGTTGAGAATATTACTGCATTAATATACTGGTGCCAAAACCCAAGTGCTTATAAATCACTATGAAAATGAGAAAAAAAGGGTTCACAATGTTAAGCACTACATTAGGCTTTTTTTTTAAAGCCAACATTTTTTGTTGTTTTTACATAATGCTACTTTTAAGAGAAATACAATTGTAAACCCATTGCCACCAAGGGGTACCTTCCACTAGACCACGCTGCTCAAAGCCCCATCCAACCTGCCCTTAGACACTTCTAGGGATGGAGCATCCACAGCTTCTTTGGGCAATTTGTTCCTATGTCTCACCACCTTCACAGTAAAGAATTTTTTCCTAATATCCAACCGAAATCTCTCCTTTTTCAGTTTAAAGCCATTACTCCTTGCTCTATCAGTACATGCCCTTCTAAAAAGCTTTTCTCCAGGATTCTTGTACACCTTCAGGTACTGAAAGGCTGTTATAAGGTCTTCTCAGAGCCTTCTCCTCTCCACGCAGAACAACCTTAACTCTCTCTGTCTTCATAGCAGAGGTGCTCCAGACCTTTGATCTTTTGGATCATGGCTCTGCTCTGGATTTGCTCAGACAGATCCATGTCCTTCTTATTGCCAGGGCCCCAGAGCTGGACAGAATACTCCAGGTGGGGTGAAAAAAATTGGGAAATGCTAGAAAGAGAATGCAGGATCTAGTAAAAACTATTTGCCTACTAGGTAGCCAAACACCATGAATCTCTTATTAAAGGAAATGTGATTTCAAATAGCAGACTTCTACAAGGACTGACCACATGGAAGAGGGTGATGGTTAACAAGTGATCATCACCAGTATCTCACTTGTCTTCTGTTCTATTACCTCATTGGGTTGTGTTGCTTCCTTTTCTCAGCTATAAGCTTCATTCCCCTAAAATGCACAATTTATGCAAACAATGCACAATTTTTTCACAGCTTAGACTATAAAACTGAAAATGAGCTGTTGTTTGGTTTTTGGAGGGTTTTCTTGGGTTCTTGGGGGTTTTTCTTGGCTTTTGTTTTTTGTGGTTTTTTTTTTTTAAGCTAGGACTATTAAAAGACAGCAAAATATCATACATCTGGAACACAGAATACAAGCTTCAGTACAAATCAGTTCAAACTAAACTTACCCTCTTTTAGTTAGAATGGAAATAACTATGTAACTAAGCAGAATAAAAGAACAAACCTCCCATTTTCCAGTTAGACTTTTTTTATGATGTTTTCTTTCAAAGTTTAGAGCTTTAGGGGGGAATAATTGTATTGCCATCAATAGAATTTTGCCACTAGCAAATATATACACTTAAAGAGCAAGTTCTTTTGAACAGTTAACTTGAAAGACATTGATCACAAACAGAACACCTAACTGTGTCTCCACAAACTTCTGTTATTTGTGGCTGCTGCTAGTTTCTTTATGCCTATAGAAGAGTTTGCCTAACAGCCCAGAACTGGAATACAACTGTACGTGGCCCAGTGCACCAGCTATTATGCATTCAACAGCATATGAAAATCAGGAGCTACAGCATGAATCTCAGTTAACCCATGATGAAAAAAGGATCCAAGTTGACCCTTCTTCTTTCAGAAAGGAGATTTTGTGGTAGTAATATCTGGCTGGCTTGAAGCCCTGGCCTCATTAGTGTCCTGTGCAGGAGGCACCAGTTAGTTATGGAACGCTTCTAACCATTGCCTTCAAAAACACACTTTGAACACTGGCAAAACAAAATGTGTGTTGTTTGTAAACACAGAAAACAAGTACATACCATAGTGAGAGAAAAATTAAACACTTGCACAATTTCTCCATTTTCTACTGTGATTTTAATTTAAAAAAATTACTAGAAAAAAATTCAAAAATATTCATATTACACCATAAATAATTCCATGTTTAGACTCACAGAGGAGTTAGCTTTCCATGATGTGGAATTCAGTGGATTTTTAAATCATCAGACTGTGAGCATTTTTAAGTTAATAGTGAATTGTTAAAAATGAGCAGGAATGTTACATTACTTTAATTTTAACAAATTGTTGTTCTGAGAAGCTAATTGCATTCTGACTTCTTTATTGAGAAAAAGCTGGTAATGCTCTAGCTTTATTTATTTGTTATGCACGTCATGAAGTATGGTGTCACTAACCAATAAATTCAATACCATGTTGCTGTGAAAGCTCATGCATTGGGATTTTCTGAGAAAATCAAACAAATCGGATCTCTTGACAATATTTTACTAAAATTCACAATATCCTTAATTATCTGAAAAATATTCAGCTTCTTGACACAGCACCTAGGAAAGTGACCAGGGTAGAAATGAACCTTACCACAGTCTGACAGTGACTAATCACTGACATAATCTTTAATAAAATTCCTAAGAGACAAAAATAAAATTGAAAAGTGAGACTATTATTAAAAGTCTTTTTATGCTACAACTCTCTCTCTATATCTTCTAAAAGATATTATTAATTACACTATACAGACCCTTTAAAAAAGTCATAGCACAAATCCTTCCCAACCAGAGTAAAT
>WEIV01009923.1:83436-170386 GCA_013390005.1 Calyptomena viridis | reverse complement strand
ATGCCCATACTCCATTATGTGTAGCAGCAATCCTGCCTACTCCTCAAAAAACAGCAGATATTGTGAGTACAAGGGTCCTAAAGTCAGCATTTTTTTCTCTTGCACAGTAGCTATGTAGGAACTGTTTCTTGGGGATCCTTCTTGTAAGCAGGATCTCATTTAAGTGCCAGTTCCGTCAAGTCAGATTCCTTACAGAAAGGGAGACATGATCCCCTCCAGTTCAGGGTGACCCATTTTGAATTGGTTTCACTCTGGCTCTGCTGGTGTTCTAGGAAAACAAGCCACTAACATACTAGAAATTAAGATATTCTATTAGCCACTTTCCAGCACTTTCTTTCATGCTTAAAATAGAACAATCAGCTAAAAAAAAAATACCCAACTCCCACTACCATATCTTTATACTCTCAGAAATTCCAGAAGCTAAGATTTCTGCCACAACATTCACATAATCACACTGCAATGCATATCACATTTTCTAACCTCATTTCTTCGTTTAAAGTGAACATTATTGTATTGCTTTTGTTTGTTTGTTTTCAAAACTGTGCTATACTATACAAGACAGATGTGCAGTAAAGAAATGGGCAATGAGGCAGAAGTCCCAGCCTTTGGAATTTCCTGACTTTGATACTTTTTTGCAGTTTTGCTGTTATACTAACACCAACATACATATGTAATTTGCATTTTACAAAGGCAAGCAGACATAGTATTTATTATACACATACTGACATGCTGATACACTTTGATTTCTACTCCAAGTCATGTTAGGATTTCCTACAACAAACAAAAGCTTAGAAGGAAGGTCAGACAAAAGAAGACAAAGATGGCTTCACAGCAGCTTCTTCTCTGATCCTTTTAACTTGGTATTGCTGGACAAGCATGGACTGTCTCCTAGGAAGTTTTTGTATAGTATTTATCATAGTTAAGGGCACATATTAAAATAAATATTACTTATAATACATAACTTTGGAGTATACCTCAAGAAGCACCATTTGCTTTATATTCACTTTGTCCATAAATACAACTCCACATTCCTGGAGGTTCAAAGCTAAGGCCACAAAAAGACCCTCATAAAACAAAAGACAACATTTCTTTGTCTACCTTAGTCCAGCTTTGTTGTTTTCTTCTAAAACAACAAAGAAATTAAATTAAAAGGAAGTAAATTAAAGAAGTTAAAAGGTAACTTGGGGCTTCGTAACAAGGAGAGCTACACTGAAAATGGTTCTACATAGCTATTAAACATACCCCTAGATTTTCAGTAGCTGATTTGTCCCAGTGATTGGGTCTTCATATGCACAGTTATAAGCTGATAAAAACATTTGTAAGGAAGGCTTTTTCAATCCCTCACAATCTTGCTCTAGGGAATGTGAACTAAATGAAAGCTGAGCAGGTATGGCCCCAGCTTTGTTGGGACAGTGGTCAGCCAACTGGAAAAAAATCCACCTCTGTTACCACACATTCTTTTAAATGTTTAGAGGTACATAATGGCCAAAAGACTTCTACAGTCATCTTTTATCTATTGAGGCCCAGCATTCCAAATGGGAATAGCATGGCAAACAAGACTAGGCTGAAAGCACTGAGGAGCAGATCCTGCACAAGGGGACTATTCCCTGCTCCAACGTTCTTTATTGGGTTTTTCTGTCAAAATGAAGTGTCTTACAGAGCATTCTCTCCTTCCCAACACCACATACTTGCACTGTTCTGAATGCCACTGACATGTACAAAGAGAACCAGAGTTCCCCAGTCCACTGGGTGCTTCAGAGAGGAATGGCATGAAGTTACCTTATGGTTTCAAGAACAGCCCTTCCTCTGGCACGTCTAATAACCTTTCTGAATGTACAGTTTGTGTTCAGATAGGAAGCTTTCACTTTCATGTATAATTTATGTAACAGAGGAAAAAATGTGCACTGACAAATTAGTCTTCTCAAAAAACAAGGGTTCAGCTATTGGGGAAGGAGGGGATACATCTTGCAGTACACTCCTTGAGAGAGTTTAAATATTGTACGCCAGAAATTATCCTCTTTGAGCTTTGCTGACCTTTGATCTGAAGAACTCATTGGCCTTGCTGCTCAAGGGAATTATCCTTTGAAATCAGTTACTCATTTTGGAGCTCAAATGAAATGGGGAAATCTGGTGATCTCATCCTGATGTCAAGTTTCATTCAGCAAAGAAAAATGAGATCTAAATGAGGAAACTTTAAAGGGCAATATGAGGATATTAAAATAGTATTTACAAGTGATCAAATAATGTGTCTGTGCATATATCCTTCTGTGTCTATCCAAACCCAATGAACATTTAAAAATACATACTGTTTTGTCTGAGAAGAGAAGGGTAAGTGTTCAGTATCTTGCTTCTATACTTAGTTTTGACTATTGACATGTGCTCAATTTCATGAAGGATACGAACACATGCTGAACCTACTTATAAATAAAATGAGAATGTCTGCTTGGGACAGTTAAAACTGGCAGCCTGTAAACAGAGATCTACCAGTGAGCTGCATGCCAAGGTTCAGATATATTCACAATGTGAGCTTCCTTTCAGCTCTGCCAATGATATTAAACTAGTCCAGACAAGATAGCTATCTCAAAGGAGTGTGGAGAATTAATAGACTTGTGTTTCCAAAGCCTTGGCCATCAGAAATAGGTCCATGTACAATATATCATCTGTGCAAAAATACTTACCTCTCTGCTCAGATAACAAGTCCTGACAAAGAGAACGTGCTACATAGACAAATACACAGAGAAACCTACCCTTGTTGTGGGAATTCACAACTGGAGGGGAAAAAAAAGTATATATATTGCTTCTCATAGGAATAACCATATGCTTTGAAAAACAATGTTCCCCAAAAGAATGTTTCATGAATTGAAATACTGCATATGTTTTCTTTATTATGTTCTTTCCTCGTTCATTATTAATGGTCTTGTATTCACTTCTATAACCTTAAGACACTATAAAAATGTGTCTGGACAATATCTGAAATTGGAAAGACAATAAAGGAAAAATATTAACTTGGAAAAATTGTGAAATACCATTCTTCCATGAAAAACAAACTGACTGGCTTAAGTGTACTAGCAGATGTTTCTCTCTATGATTGTTAATTACTACCACGCAATTGCTCCTAATTGAAGTGAGGGAGGAAGAGAGAGAGACAATGAGCACCAGTTTAAAGATATTAAGATTCATCCCAGAAGAATTAGTTCCTTTTTTTCCAGGGGTTTTTTTCATTCCTAAGGATAATAATAATAATTCAAAATGGTCCTTAGGAATCACCAAAATATCCCAGAAATGAGGTAAACTGATTGCTGTGCTGTGTGTATTGAATGAGTATACAACAGTGAGCTTCAGGCAGCCAAACCATTCTTTCCTCACGTCCATCTCCAGTAAGGGAGAAAAAAGAGAACACCAAAATACAGCTGCACTCAGGTGGAAAGTGACTGTTTAAACTTTCACCTTCACTCAGGTGGCTTGTCATTCCACACTTCTCAAAGCCTTATTCCTGCAAAGCACCATGCTCTTTACCAAATGATCTTCCTTCTCAAAATAAGGGCAGTTTCACTCTGTTTTGCAACTGTACTTAGCAATAACAGGATCCTGTGGCCAGAATCAAAGAAGGATGTGACTCTGACGAATGTTCAGGTCTAAGTCATGACTATCAACTCCAAATTTGCACAGCAGTTAGCAGAACTTAGGCTAAAGATGAACTACTTCAGAGGCTATTTGGGATGACAGCCGTTCCAAAAGGTATGTGATTATCACACCGACTTCATTGAAAAAGCAGAACTATGGGAGAAGCTATGCAATTCCACAGTGATAAATTATGACTGGGCACTACCAGTGATGTCTTAACCCTTATTAATGTCTTAATGTCAGAGTCACAACTGTACAATTTTTGAGAAAGTAAGGTAAAGTGGAGAACTGACAAAAATGCCACCTGGCATACATGAAATCAAACCTTTGAAGTGAGACATTATTAGCCTTCCTCTCATTGAGGAATCCATGGATTGATTAAAATGACTGCCAGCATTATTTGCACATGGGGAAAAAACCCAACAAACCTGAACCTGAGATTCATGAGGGAGCAACATAAAAGGAAAATTTAAAAATGACATATCAAGACATGGAATGAAGTAATAAGCACTTCTGTAACAGCTCACATTGAACTTCAGTAGCAATATTTGGTGGACTTGAGCACACAGTTCGCCCAAGTGAGCTCAGTAGTAAAATTCCTACTGGTGTCACTATGGTAAGGGTTTCTTTTCCAATTTACAGATCTAGCAGTTACAGCAGAACTTAGAGACTATGAGGACCAGAGGGACAGAAAGAGAATTAATTGCATTCCTTTTTTTTTGAAGTCTCTGATGTCTAAATTATCTGGTTCTGTCGACATTTTTTTCACTGCAAATCAGGTTTGACGAACATAACTGACATTCTTCACCTACTGCACAACACCTAGAGCAATAGCAACCATGTCTGAAAGTCTAAACAGAGAAGTCCTTTAATTAACAATTATGTTCACATTCAGATTTCACTTTTAAGTTATCCTGGAAATAGCATCCCAAATAAGCTCACATTTGTTTTATTCAGCCGATTTAATTGAAATACATCCCTGATGGAGATAATTTTGCTTGAGCAAAGGCCCTCTTCTCCAGTGGCAAATGAACATAGGGAGAATGGGACCAGGAAGGCAGTTGCACAGCCACCCGAACAAGTGCATAGAAAAACAGACTCGTCCTGGGTCAATGCCAAAAGCATGTATTCAACTTTCCCTGTCTAAAAGCTGAAGTTGATGAATTAGACGCACCCTTCAAAATAACAAAGATCAAGCTGCCTTCTCTGAAACTTATTGTAGGGAAATTAATTGTCCATTTTAAGTCGATTGAGACAAGTCAAAACCAATTTAGCAGGAGCTGTACTAGTAGTCCCTTGTACCAGTCTGGGATGGCTATTTTAACCTGAAAATATGGAGAGAAGTCATGTTCTTCTATTTCACTGTTTCCTGTTGATGGTCAAAACAGAAATTACAGATTCAATTTCACACCATAGAGTGAAAAAACCAAGATTGTCACAAGATCTCCTGCCAGCACCTGATCAGAGAGAGACAGAGCAGAAGGGTAGTGACTCAGACCTTGTGATAGCTTGCAAAAAACAAAACCCAAACAAAACACAAAAAAATAGACAATCAAAACATGTTTTAATGATTCAGGCATCAAAAAATAATACTAAATGACAGGACACCACTAGGACACTGAGGAATGCTAAACTGAAATCCACTCAAATATTCAGGAAACATTTTCTCTCATGAATAAAATTTAGTCAAATTCACAGGTCTGTGCAACACCATTTCTCTTAAAGGTTCAAGTCCTTTTGCCAACCCCAATAACTTGACATTTTTAAGTAAACTTATTTACAAGTCTTGATACAGAATACAGGTTTCTGTCAAGGTGTGTCTTTCTTTTTTTTTTTGTTTTTTGTTTGGCTGTTATGTTCGATGGCAGGGGACGGTGAGGTACATTTTTTATTATTTCCTTACAAAAAAGCCTTTTGTACTAAAGATGCAGATACAAAGGACAATATGCTCTCTGCTAGCTAGAGTGTAACTCATACATACATAAACACTAAACCTAGATTTCTCACACTCTCTCTGGAGTGAGTTTGCTAAGGGAGGGAGGTTTGCTGAATTTTGCCAGATTAGGATTCCCTTTTCCAATTAGTTCCCCAACTGGCTGTATTTCATCAACAGAAACTGCCAGATTAAATGCCTTACTTGACCATCTTCACCCAATACACTTTGATGTTCAGTTCTCAAGCTTCAAAATACCTTTTGGATGAAGATCAGACAGCGCTAAACAGAATTACTAATTAATTAAGCAAAGTTAAATTTTAAACACTGTTTGTTGTGTTAGCCAAAAGCCTGAACAGAACAGTCTTTTTTTCCTTCCTTATTGGAGATCAAAGAATATAATTTCTCACTCCTGTCCCCTAGGAAAAAAAAAAATAAAATAAAAGAGAGAGAAGGGGAGAACACGACAACAGGGAAGGATCTCCATAAGCTTTGGTCAAAATAGTTCAGGACAATACCTGTAGCAGCAAGATTTGTGCTTGATCAGTGGGCACACTGAAAGCCATATGGACAGAATGCAATCTGCTGTAACTAGCTGTACCATTTAACATGGGTAAGTACTTCTTAAGAGAAAACTGTCACTGTCATATGGACCACTTACCACTTTCTAAGAGTATTACATGTCCCTGGAGCCTTGAATGGGCCTGTGAAATATTGAATTTTGTTGCTGAACACTGATAGACAGGGCTATCAACTGATCACTCCTGACTTAAAGCAAAAGAAGAAAGACTTCTCCAAAGATGGCCATTCATTGATTTTGGTTAGTAGCTGGTAACAATTCTGCTTTTTAAAAATCTCTTCTCAGTACAAGTTGCAGATATGCATGTTCACATAGGATTTTCTATCTGAATTTCCTTTGTCTCTTTGGATTTTTTTTTCCCCCGAGATCCCCAAAGGAAAAAGAAGAAGAAAGAAACACAGCAACTACATAACCCTTTATTCAAATGAAGGCTGAGTAGGTAATGTTATTAATAATAAAGGCTTTGATGTCAACTCGAGCCCATCTAACTTAGATGTTCAATGGGAAAATCGTGTTTCTACCACCTCTGCTATGATAACAGGGCCTCTAAAGGTATCTGAACTCTAATATTCATTTCATCAGAATTGCTTCCCATGAGGAAGAATGTCACTCTGACCCTCACAAAGCTAACCTTTTATAGAGAGCAATATTGGCAACCCGTACTGCAACATTATTTTGGCTGTCATGAATCAGTTACACATCTGACAACTCTTTCATAGTTAATATTCAGTACTAGGTTCAATATTCCCAACCTCAGAGCCCGATATTGCCCTGAGAGGTGAGGGAGAATGGAGACAATGCAACTGAAATGTATTATTGTGATTTTTCCCCCGAGATCCCCAAACAAGCATGCATCGCTTTCCCTTGTCATATTTATTACATGAGTGAGGAAAGGTACTGAGGTAATACATCCCATGCTGCAAAATATGCAGAAAAATAAAATTCATCAAGGCTTGAACATCTAAAGTCTAGAGAGCACGCAGGATCTCATCACAAGAAATTATTCCCACAGAGCAAAAGCTCTGCTCAGTGTTATTAGTAAGTATAGCACAGCCTAAAGACCTCAACTAGAGATGTACATAGTTGTAGCTATGTACAACTATGTAGCTCACTGTGCTACATAGTGCTCAAAGTGCAGAGGAGGAGATGGTTTGGAGCCTGATTTGGAACATGCTACAGCCCTTCCTGTTGCTCTAGAAAGCCCATGTGTTTTGCAACTCAAGATTCAGCTTTCCACTCTGAGCTACCCCCTTAGTGGAAGATCCTGTAATGTTCTTCTAGGCACTATCACTGTGAATTTGCCTTCAAATGTAGCATCTTGAAATCGGGGCAGCAATCACTATGTGCTAGTGGGTCCTGGGCAGCCACCCCTGTAGGGACAGGCACCTGGGACAGGGCAACTGGGAGCTCTGGGCAGCTCCCAGAGGGTCCTGCAGCAGAGCAGAGAGTGGGTTCATCTGAACCCCACTTCGCCCAGAACATCCTTCCACACCTGGATGGCTCCACTTTCTGTGAAGTCTCCTTAAAATAACAAAGCAAGGGTCTGCAGCACCACATTTCAGCTTTATGCCTCCAAATCCTTAGGCTGGACTACAACTCCCTCCTAAACACATCTTTTACACAGAGTCCAGGGCTGCCTTGGCTCCCCCTGGCAGCTTCCCTGCCAGCACTGAGTCCGGCACACAGCCCCAGCTGCAAGGCACAGCAATGCTCTCCACTCCTCCAGAGCCCTGTGAAAATTCCTGGGGTAGCAGCTCTTTTACTTCTGGATATTTTTTTTTTACAGTTACTATTCCCTTCCTCTCTTTCTGTTACCTTTACAGTTTTAAATCATTTTTGGTACAAAGTTGAGCACTTTGGATGATGTATTTTATTGGTGAAAGGACCTGGATTGCTGGATCAGATTTGTAAAGCAAGAAAAACCTGATTACTGGTATTTTTATTTTTTTTGGTAGGCTGGGGGTTGGGACTTTCCATCTAACAAGAGCAGCTGGACTCCAAGCTCTTTCAAGAGTAGAAATATTGCTTCAGGTTCATTTCCACAACCCCACAGTGCTGCATTTATTATTTGCTTTTACTCACAAACTAGTTGTGGTTACAAAAAAAAAAGCTTGTCTTCCAAACAAATGACATTTTATCTCTTTCTCCACAGGAGAATAAGGTTGACTGCTACTTGTGCTTTGAGGTTTGGCTATGATTGAGATGAAACATCTGTTCAGAAAAAAGGTGTGGGGGGACTTTTTTCTGCTAAAAATATCATGCCTTTTTTTTTTTCCACCAAACTTGAAACATGTGATGAAATTCAACTTTTAAAATATAACCCTGGAGCTACTTGAAACTATAAAAGTCTCCTCAGTATCTGAGGCAAGTCAGAATTTCCACTGTTCAAGCTGGGCTTTTATGAAGAGCAGACTTTAGAAAAAGCTGTAATCTGTCTAGGTAACAAAGGGCACTTGTTCTGCCTGGTGAGGTAAAACTTTGGGTTTCTGTAGCTACTGCAGCAGAAGTGGAGTTGAAACACACAAAAGCACCCTGACTGATACACACTTTGAATTTGGAACAGCAACTGGCAAAGCAATATGCTTGTCATGGAAATAGCCTCCATAGGTCTGCATCCACACACTTGTGAGTTTGGAAGGTTTGGCAGGATGACAGGTTATTGTGGTTAAACTAACCAGTCCCAAGGATCAGGCCTCCATCAAGCCATCTGCACAAAAAAAGGGTTCCTAAATTTAGTCCCAGAAACGCAAGAATGATTTCATCCTGTCATAATGTGTATCCTCACATGAGACACTCTGGGGTATGAAATCCCCATGGGCAGGAGAGAAGGGCCTTACCAGGAGCATGCACATGGGTCTAAAAAAAACCTACTGCTGAAAGGTACCAAAAACCCAGCAAAGGCAGCACTCAAACTCAGTTGTCACAGTTGAGTTAAAGAAAACTTGCAACTTTAAAAATATTTGGGAGTTGCAGCAGGACATATTGCCTATTAAATGCAGTATTCAAGGTTTCTAAAAGTGAGTGTAGTGTTACATGTAAAGGCAAGGGATCTGAAACAAATATGTTATCTTCTGAAATATCAAAGGCCAAAACTTTCAATTACTAGGGCACAAAACTGGAATAATTCCATGAACATCAGCATGAGAGTATTATCTGGTCCAAAATCTTTCCCTAGAAATATGGACTAGCTTCCCATGGCTAAAAAAAAAAAAAAAAATTTAAAAAAAAAACCAAACAAAAACAAAAGAGAGAGTCACAAGAGAGTCAGAGAAGAATGGCATTTTGACTCACTTTTCAAAAACATGCTTAATAAAACTTCCATGAACTGTGGTCAAAGCTACAAGAAAAATAACTGGTAATAATCGTTGCTGGGAAATTAAAAGTAGAAAAGGACCTTTGTTCAAGCAGAATAAGTGAAACCACTGGTATTCATCATGTTTCCAGTGAGATTGTTTTCAAACTCCTGACTTGTTCCCATATTTCATTCTTTGTTCTTGGTGGTGGATGTCCCGGGGCAAAGTTCAAGAACACTTTTATAATCCTGCACATGTACAGTAATGCAGCTTTACCTCTGTACCATACACACCAGATCAGCTCTCTCGCAGACACACCCAAGTCCATCAGTTTGCCAAGGTACATCTGATGGTCAACTCTGTCTCCCAGGTCAGTCACCACTGCTCAGGTAGGAGAGCAGGATGTGCAGACAGACCCAGCTGGTCACAGTGGTGACCCAGCCACCCTGGTAAGGGTTTGTCAGGCACACCCACACAGAGGGCAGCTCGTGCAGAGCTGTGACCCAGCCTGCCTCCCTCTGCACTGTGTGACTGCTACTCAGCCAGGGCCAAAGGAACAGCTCACCCAGATGCGCCTACATTTGCTACAGATGCTTCCTCTGAATCACAACACTGACAGTCCAAGGGAAACACCAACAACCAAGACTGATTTGGTGAGTCCAGATTACTGAGGCCCAGCCCTTTCAAAGCACGTGCACAGACCATGACCCTCACATCCCTGGCACCCATTTCTCAGCCCTATCTCAGTTGTGCTAGGAGGTAGCTTCCCTCAAGCTTCACTCACTGATGTGAACAACCAGTTGGGTGCCAACACGCTGTTGCCTGAGCTCTGCCATGATGCTTCGCTCACCTTTGGCATGTTGAAGGCAAATGCAAGAGCCCTCCTGCCTTTGATGAAATCTCCCTGATGAAATCTCTCCTTTTGCCCTGTAATTTTTCTGTTTCCCACATGCACCCTGATGGTCTAGCTCTCATATGCTACAAGAGAAGCAGCTTGAGAGATCCATAGACATAGATTTTTCAACAGCTATACCCACAGTTAACAACTACTCCAGAACTGAGAGTAAATCAATATTCTTACTGTTAATTGATTCTTTTTTTAATGACCACTCAGAAAGAGCATTAGCTTCTCCGTAGAAGGAAAAGTTGCCAGTCTTATGTAGATGGAAAGAGCACGGAAAACCAATATTATTATAAGTACCATGCACATAATATTATTTTAAAGTTTTCCATGTTTAAAATGTTCATTAAGAATCAACTCTTTGGGTTTTTTTGAGGTGCTTGTTCACTTCCCTTTTCATTATCTTAGATTGTTCCTGAAATATATTTTACACATTACATACAATTAAATTAACATTTGGCTTTCTTTATTTAACATAAAAAATATAGACCACTTGTAAGTTGGAAGGCTTTCTTGTGTTGAAACCCTCTTTCTGTCATATTCTAAAGGACAGATACGGATGCAGAAAGTCCCCGACTGCATTTTCAGCTTTGCTGTTGTGTTCCTGAACCAAACATGCAACTTGCTTGTATTCAATATAACAACTTTCCATCTATGTAGGATGATCTGAAAACAGAGATCAATGTGAAACTATTACTTACAGCAAGTATGATCCTCCCAGTATAATGCAGAGGATTATAACCCAGAACACTCCCAAACCATAGACAAAACTGATCATCAGTCAAAACCTGCTAGGAAACACCAGTAGGAGCTGGTGGGGTGTGATACCCTACATGGGAGTGACAGCTAAAGAGAGTGACACCCCTTAGCAGGGAACAAGCACGGCATGGGGAGGACAGCACCCTGTGCACAGGAGCGGCTCAGTGTGAGGAGGAAAGCTCACCCTCCAAGGTGTAATAACAGCCCACTTTTCACTGCCTTTCTGTGCTCTGCTTGCCAACATGGGTGGGAGCTGTTAGACACTGTAAAGGTTCATTTGGAAACACATGGAGACCACTAACTCATTACACACAGGCCATAGGCAACCGTTGGATGGCAACAGTCTTTCATCACTACTGACCTGGCTGCACTTGAAACAGCAGCTCTAGAAGTAAAAGCTTCTGATCCAAATACCAACCCACCTCAACTGGAACAGCTAATGTTAAGAAACACTCGTACATTTTTTTTTTTTTTTTTAAATTGCCTTATGCCGTAAGATTTTCCTCCCACTCATGGCAAGCAGCCTACCTGCTTCTTATAATTTCCTGGATCTGTGCACAACCACAGGAAAACTTCTGCTAATCCTACCAGTCTCATGTTCTTTGGTGACTTTTATTCTAACTGCCAAACTAAGCAGTTTTCTCTTGGCACTCTCCCCTGCTCCTTCCTCCCCACACCCCCACGTCCTTCGGTACTCCCTCCAATTCACAGTAACCAGTTTATCAGCTGCCAGCCTCAGCAGGGACTCCCTGAGTGTCAGATACTGATGGCTTGTGCCACTGGGTCACCCTGTAGCTGAAGATATTTTTCAGAGTTGCTTCATGTCTTATTGAGTGGTAGGAAAGGATACAGCAGAAACCTCTTGAGAGCTGAAAAAATAGGGCCAGCGAGCAAGTGATCACCAGTCTGAGGTGATCACATAGCATATGCTCATGCATACCAAATCTATGGTAAGTGCATAGGATTAGCAACAAGTCATTAAAATGCAGGGTTCCCATATACCATCCAGGAAGATGCCACAAGCCACAAGAGCACTTTTAAGGTAGAATATTAGCACTCTATTTGCAATGCCAGTGATAGGTATTTGGTTTAAGAACCTGAGAGAGAACGGACCCTAATTTTTCTGCAAAGCACCAATCCTGCATCAACCATACTAGATAGGTAGTAACAACAATGCTGACATAAAGAAAATTTGCCTGTGTGCAAGATGCAATCTATGCCTTTTTTATTAATACATTGGAATTTCATATATAAAATATACAAAAAATTATTTAAGCTTTAGAAAATAAATTATATAACCACTATAACTGAAGGCATTAGCTGAAGAGAAGCATGCAGTTTGAAGTAACTGCCATTTATTACCCATTCATAGCTCATCCTAGAACAATACATTAATTTATTAGAGCTAAGAGATTAACGAAGTATGGTCAAAGTGTCTCCCAGGCAAACAGAAGGTTAGCTAAAACTAGTTAAAATGCTTGTTCAAGTTTTACTTTGCTGGTAAGTTTATAAGCACTTGGACCCAAGTACCATACCTTGCCACCCTTTCTCTGAGCTGACAACACAGAAGATATTCTTCCAATTACCAGTTTTAGAAACAACCCCAGGAACTAAAGCCTTCCCTAAATTTTTCCTAAATGAAGAGATGGAGGAAGGGAAATTATCTCACATAAGAGCAGCCCCGCTGTGGGGTGCAGCGGGGAAGGACACTCCCCTAATGTTCTCCAGGGCAGCTGCAGCCCCAGCGAAGGGGAAGCTTGAGCACCTTGGCAGCACTGCCTGGAAGCCAATGCTCCCTTCACTGGGCTGTCCAGGATATGTGTGGCAGAGGGAGCACGTGCAGCTGTGGGGGGTCCACAAGGGCTGTCAGCACTGGGCATAAGATCTGCAGCCTTAAACCACTAGTTCATTCTTTACTATTGGTTTCTTGTTTGCTTATTGGTTCTTACTAAAGTCGAAAATAACAAAACAGCTCTTCATGGTGGAACACTATTAACCACTATTAACCTCAGCTCCCACCAGACCACAGATTCCCGGGATGCCAGGGGAGGAAGACATGCAGGATTGACTGGACACACTAGCAACAAGTTGAAAAATATATAGTAATATTAAGAATATAAGGAATTCTTTTTCTGCTTTGCTGAGTACAGAATGCCTTACTTGCAGGTTTAAAAATCCCATCACGTCTTGTAAATATGTGAAAAGTGCAACAAGTAGCTCTATTACACATATTCTAGATATTTTTTCAGCAACAACATGTGCTTTGAACTCTGCTGGAGGGCTCTCTAATATTCATGGGCAAGAAGATGACCTGAATAACTTGTCCTTTCTGGTACCAGAACAGGGAACATCTTACATCCAGGGATTTGGATACAACTGCTTTGAGAAACATATAAAAAATTGGGTTTGTTGATTCAGGCCAAGCTTCGTCATTACTTTCAGCAGGACTTTGGGTATCATGTTCAGATAAGGCACCAGGAAGGCTTGGATCTTCTCCAGTCTTCTGTTGAGAGAATAATAATCAAGACATCAGCCTTGGCTGACAAACGAAACAGGCAACAGATTGCCCTGAGAGTAAGAGGCAGATCTTCTGACAGGTATAGGACTAGACTGATCTCCAGAGATGCAAGATTTCTGATTAGTAGAAACACTTAAGCCATACTTTTCAGGAGAATGGTGACATGAGAAATCACATTATTGTATAACTATTTGGGACAATAGGTTATGTGTCCCCTGACAGGTTACATATTTCACCTTGAGTGCAAGGTGAAGCTCAAGACTTCACCATGAACTCCAAAAGGCAGCTGAAATAGACTGACAGCTGCATCCCACTGGGCTCTAAAGAGCTTGTATTGGGACAAGAAGGAAATCACCCCTTTATACAATCAGTCTGCATCAAAGACACATTTTCCTTTCTGAAAAACTTTTAAGTGTCCAAGTGATAAGATGGAGAAACCACAGTCCACTTCAGAAAGCCGTGGAGTGGTCAAGATAAGAAAGCTCTTCTAGTCTAAGAGCTTTAGCTGCAAAAATTTCCCAAAGGGTCCAAGGAAAGGAGGTGAAAGAAGTTCTGGAAAACAAGAACAGGACTCTCAAACAATTCATTAGAAGCTTACTTATGCCTTGAAGAGTTGAGTGAGAACTTGGTTGTCATTACTCAGCACACAAATAGCAGATATCTTTCTGAGCCACCTGTGTGTCTCCATGACAGAAGAGTGACGTGCTGCTTGATTCTGCATTCAATTCCTGTCTGCCATTTTAGCTTCTCTGCTGACACAAAATGAAAAATATCTCCCAATGTCTGTGCTAGTTTTTGTGACTTCTTCTAGGGCCACCTCCAGCCATTCAGTTCTGGTGACCTGTTATTCTATCTAGGGACAAGAAATGGGCAAGCTCTTTTATCCTACACGTTAAGAGTGAAGGAGCACATGTTTCCTGTGCAGAAACTGTGGGATAAGAAAGTTCAAGCACAAGACATTTGTACACAGGCACAGCAGATTGCACAAGTACTCTAAGTCTGGCAAGTGGGAGTCTCTGAGACGCAGTGGGAAATCACTTGGAATGAAAGCTGCAAATGAATCCACTACAGAACCTATATCCAGCATGCCCAGTTGTTGAGTTATTAATGAAAGAGGAAGAAGGAAAACAGAGTCAGAGTAATACGAGACTGAGGTTTCCATTGGTGTCTCTTATCTAAGGAAATCACTGACCACATAAGAGAAAACCCAAAAATTTCAATTTAGTGACTTGCCCAGCAGCAAAATCAAAGGCAGGTGGTGGACATAGTAGACAATACTGGTCAAACTGTTTCTTTCTGCATAGCACTCAGTAAACAGAGTTGCCTCTATTGAGTTCTAACCTCTTGTCATGCAGGAACATTGAGTCAACAATCCGCTCTCATGGCTTAATGCTTTTGATGTTTACTTTGTTCTTTGTATAGTTCAAAAGAAAGCACTAATGCACCAGTCCTCTTACCAAATACAATCTTAATCCCAGAATCCCGAGCCTTTTGCTGTTGGCCAGTTAAGTCTGTTAAGACGAAAGGATTTGATCAAGCTTTACATAACAACACAGAAGTTAAATCCAGCAAAGAGAGTTCTTTTTATCTGTACTGCTCAGACGGCTAAGAGGGGGAAAAAAGAGAGGGAAGGAAAAAAAAAGGTAATGAACTTGGCTATGTAAAACAAAATAAGGAATTCAATTATTTCTCTTATTGCCACTTTGTCTTTTCAGTGAGAGCGTTCTAAAGAACTCAGATTTATTCTCCAGTAAAGTTTCTGAGTACAAAGGCTGTAACTTTCCCCCAGACCAGAACTGTGGCACCTGCTGTGCTTTTTTGCAAATCTGAGGAATGTTTCTTTTTCATTTTTTTTGCATCCCCACCATGTATTTATGAAGGCAGAATATAGCTCATTGATGCATGGTATTTGGTAGAGCTGGGTTTAAGTCTTTGTTTTGCCATTCGTGTCCTCTGTGAGCTTAGTCCAACCAACCACTTTCTGGGCTACTGAAACCAGCCATCAGTGATTTTGATGTTATCTTATGACACATGAACGTATAATAATGCAGCACAGACACTACACCAGCACATATGTAAAGATCTCAAGGCAGCAAATAAAGGCAGAACAACTATTTGAGAAGGAAAGATTAATTTATCTTCTAGAATATTAATTACATTTAAAAAAAACCCCATTTCTATGCAGAGAAGAGGTACGACAGTGGTCACCTTATACCTAAGTCACACAGAATTCATTAAAGCTGTGCCCTAGCAAAGACCTGAAATGAGGTTTCAGCTTCACTTTATGCTAATATCACAATTTTATGCTAGTACTAAGCACAATCTTTGAAAATATGATGCCAGTAAAAACTCCAAAGTTATACAATAAGGGTGCTTTAACACAATGCTTGTAGTAGTGTCTGATAATTATAAGGTTTCCAATATTCCACTCAAAAGGGAAGTGGCTAACACTGTTCCCAGCAGGGAAAGCATAGCCTGGAGATCTGAGAGCAGAAGGGATAAGGACCAAGCCTTGACAATCCACAAGCATTTGCCCAAGCCCTGGGTGGGAACAGTTATCTTCCTCCCCAATGGAAAGGTGTCACAGAACAGCTCTTCCCTGGTGACAGCACACAAAGGATGGACCACCTGCTGGTCTCTAAATCCGGGCTTCACCACTCAGCTACTTCATAACAAACGAGATGCATTAGCAGTAATAACGTGAAACTGCTGAAAAACTGAAATTACGGCAACTTAGAAGGTTTTACACAATAATAAAAACAATCCTGATGCTGACTAGTTCAGAAATATTATAAACTGAATATTGTGTTTGCTATGCAAGCCAATTCTACACAACAAAGAAAGAAATCATTAAAGGCAAGGAAAGACAGAATGAAACAAAGAAAATTATATTATTCACCTTGCTGACATTTAATATCCCGTGTGAAGTAGTTTCTCTTATCATTTAAAAATTAAAAACCTACCCTTCATTAGAGTTATGTTCCACTGTGGGCAGATAGGAAAACTGTGGTGAGGTTTAATATGGAAACACTCAAAAAAACTCCATGATGGCAAGCATATTTTGCTATTGTGATTAACAGTAGCCTACAAGCAACAGCCGAAATTGAGCTCCTATGTTACAGCACATACAAGGTAACACTCTTTGTAAAGTACAGAGATGACAGAAACATGGAATCCAAGAAACATGGTATATTAACACATTTCATAGGTAAGGAACTGGAGGGCAGACATTATTAACATAGAGAATCTTTCAAGTTCTGTTTAGACAGAAGCCTCTAACACCAGAAACAAATGACTGGATTATAAAGGGACAGAAATTTCCAGGTTAAGCTTGACATGGTTCATTGCTCTAAGTAAACTGGGCATATTGTTTCCACTAGTCTATAATATAAATCTAGCACACAGTCCATGCAATCACTTGTTATATTACACAGTTTCTGAAGTCTCCTTTCCATCACAGCAATGAACAACAAATTAACCTCCTCCATTCATCAACCCCCACTTGCCCAAGTGAAGTTCAAGGTACCTCGGATGTGTTCTCTGGCACAGAATAAAGCATCCACACTCAAGGTTCTCAACCACAACAGTGATTCCACCTCAACTGCCTGATCACAGAGGAGGAGATGAGATGGAAAGAGTTGTCCAAGGCAATAATGATTTCATTCATACTCATGAAAAATATGTTGAGTACAAGTCTCTAGCTCTTTATTAGAAATTAATGTAGGAGTTTCTGTGTCTGGTCTGTGTAACACAGAAGGGAGTGCAGTGTACCACATAACCAATGCTAACATTGCCAGTGACTGCATTTGCCACCTCTGCTCAGGACAGTGATATTCACAACTGCTACTAATGTCAAGAGAAGTACCTAGAAAAAATTGTAAGACCATGAATTAAAACACTTAATTAAAACATCAGAGTTCCTGTGATGTAACTGGGTGACTTTTTTCAATACCAGTGGTAGCAGATACAGAAATAATACTCTACTTCCCTCTTCACAGTTTTTTCATGCAAACAACACATCAGTAGATCAAGAAGTGCATTCTCAATATATGCATTTTCACACTGATTTTTTCACTAGCTTACTCCAATATACTTTTATATTAACCAAGACATTTTGTTCTTCAAATACCTTCTAGATGGAAGTGTTCATCACCAATTGTGTCTCTGTAGCCTTCCCCAGATAAATCCTGTTAATACAAAAAAAAAAAAAGCCAAAAATTAATGACAAATATACTACATACAAAGTGTTGAGGTGTTGATAATATGTATTTATTATTTCCAGAATTAATTTAAAACACCAATGAAATCACAGAAGCTCTTTTCCAGGAAAGAAGTCAATCATTTTATTAGTGGTAGTCAATGCATTTGGTGTTATTTTACGATGCTCCATACATACTTTTGGACAAAATTTAATGGAGATGAATTGACTTTAGAGGGGAAAGAAAAAGAACTGTTCATATTGTTCATATTCAAACAATTTTACAAAGTAGATTAATATTTAGCATTTCAACATTCTGTCAATCAAGTTAAAAAAAATTCCAAATGGAAATGATAAAGGAGAAACAAGCCCTTTACCAGCTACAGAGGAATGTTATCACTTGGTTCCACCAACAGACAGAAAACTTTCGTTTGCCAGAAGTCACCCAAGAAAAGCAGATATTAGACTCTGATGAGCTGCCTGATCCTTCAGTCCTGAAATTACTGAAATTTTGTCAGCTTCAGCACATCTAGAACAGTACAGATGCAGACGTCATAGATATGCAGATGAACTTCTCTCAGTCCCCAAAAACATTTCTCCAATGGTGCTGAAGTAGTAATAAAGGACATCAGTGGGATTTGAAGCTAATCCCAGTTACAAAGACCCTGAAGAGCATTCTTACTCTCTTACTAGCAGACCCTTCCAGCTCCATGGCCCCACCCCAGCTACACCATAAGCAGTGACAGTTCTCACATCCTGCCTTCTCTCACTCACTGCAGAGCTTTAGTGTCACTATAACGTCACAGACCTCACATTATATTCTCGCCCCCCTGATTCTCCACAAACACTCTCTGCTCTGATTCCCCACAAACACTCACAGATAACAGGTGTGGCAACAAAGGATATGGGCCTAAAAAGCTGACACACTGCACTCACAGCCAGTTCAACTTCACCTGCAAAAACACACCAGGAACAGAGCCAGCAGCCTCAGCATTAACCTGTGAGCTGGAAGTGGACAGTACAGAGCTGTTTTGTACAAGATTATGGAATAACCTGTGAAAAACAATGTCTGGTTGTATTCATTAGCTTTATTGTTAAGGAATTTGATCAAGATAAAGGCAGTTCTCCTCTTTTTCTTGAAAAAGCTAACAGAGGTTCTTTGCCTTCCCTATGCCCAAGTGTTATGCTTTGAGATTAGTTATAACAAAGTAACTAAGCCACAAAAGCATATCTCAGGAATTCTTCAGTATCAATTTCTGCAACGGCATGTTAAAAATCAGATTTCACAAACACTACTGGATAAGTAGCCCAGAAACGCTGAAAATTTTGTCTGTTCACAAGTAGATCCCCTGAAGTGAAGTCAGAACTTCTGGGACAAAAGGCAATCCAGTCTAGAATGCTGGGATACTGCACAGCACAATGCTGCTATAAAAGCCAACATTCTGGATTTAGCTTTCCAGGTAGCAAATCATCCAAACCTTTTTTTGTTCCAGTAAAAAGATCTCTTCTTCTGGGGATGTGCTGATTAATATCAATCATTACCTTAACAAATATGAAATAAACAGACTATTAAAAGAAGACATAAAATGTTGGCATGATGTATCATATTTCTTCAAGATAATGGTCTTTTCAAAAAGGGCCTTCTAAAAGTTAGTATATTTTTGTTTGATCAAATTCCCCCATGTCATCATTTTCCATGAGGCTCTGAGAACACACCTCTGACTGCTTTCATAGGTAATGATATATAGAAGCAACTCTGCACTCCCACTATGCTAAATATTGAAAAACTGTTTTGTTTGGGTGGTTCAACCCTCTTTTTCTTTTTGGGTCATTTTTTTTTGTTTGTTTGTTTTTTTACTAAATGCAGGATTCCTGTTCCCTTTGAAAAAACAGAAAACATTCTGTTAACAAGGTCAACAAATATGCAATAAATACATATGATCTTACTTGTGGTGTATCTGTGAGGATAATACTATCTAGGTGGTGGCCTTCACCTCCTAAAATTTTAGCAAAGCAAGAACTGCATCTGGGTACCAAACACTGCCTGTTAAAATGATGTCATTAATCTCATCCTCTATAAAGCTTTGTCATTAATTTGTATGTTTTTTCAAAAGACATAATTTAAAAATGAGCATACATTTGTTGATGTAAAATGCACTATCAAGTAACTCAAAGGAAAACAGTGGAAGACAGAAAGTGTAAAACAGCAGTGAAGCATTAATATTCACTATGCTAGCTTCTTATTTTTTCACTTTTAATCATTACATGGATCTTAAGCAAATATGTTTTATATTCCAGTTTCACTTCTTCCCTAGCTCCTAGTTATTTAAGTTAAAGTAGTAACTTAATGCAAGCAAATTTCCAGTAAGTGTTTCCGCCTTAAACCAAATTATTATAAATTAACACATCCTAAAAAGTGTTTTCATGCTGTTGAACCATAATACATCTGTTACACAGCACATAAATTGACAATCCATCCTGAAACTGATGAGAGTATCATTTGAACATTTAGAGACACATTAAAGCAGAATTCCTCAGCTCCCATTCAAATATGTGTAAGATTATGACATGTATTATCTTTGATAGACAGACATGTATCTGTGAAAGGTATGGGCTTTTACAGGAAAAAAAATGCAGGGGAAAAATATACTCTCTCATCATCTATCATCATTAACTTTTCAGTCAAAAAACCTGCAAGAGTTACCCGAATATTTTTAGCACCACTGAGATAGATGTCACAACCTGGATAAACACCAAAAAGGGCCTGCTTGAGAAAAGGTGTCTGAGCAGTGTATGTAAGATCACACTCAACAGAAAAGTACAAAAGCTGAGCAAGCATCAGAGAAAAGTTCTGGCTGCAGCTCATAATTGCATAATGGAGTATTCTCCCAGTAACCCATCAAATTGCCTTAAAGTGAATAAAGCAGTGCACCTATCCCCAGCAACCCAAATTCATAAGCTGGACTACAGCAAAGGAAATGGGTAAATGTGTAAAACAGAATTCACAGCTCAAGAAATTCTAGTGGGAAGTAAACACAGCTAGGTAGGAATATTTGACACTGGAGAGAAGCGTGTTCAAGCACAAAGCAAACACAGGCTCGAGGGGATGGACAAGCAGCAATGGCTCTGTGTTCAGCCACGCTTTGCCCCATGTTTCTCACTGCCTGCACCACAGCAGGAGCCTGGCCCGTGGCAGGACCAGTGCCCAAGAGCAAAAGCAGCAACGTTTAGGTCATAGGCAGTTGTATATCACTGATCTGACACAATGTTTTAAATCACAACACTACATTTTCAAACTGGAACACTGAGTCATGAAACAACCAAAACCAGATGTACCCTGTGAAATACTATAGAAATGAGGTCAGCAAGCACTTCAAAGAATAAAGAAAAGAAACATTTACATAGAAGGATTATTCCAGCATGCCATTGCTATGGATTGCTAAACAGGAACCCATCTAGAGTAAGTGTCTCTACCTCATCAGGAGTTTCCCAGATAAATAGGTTGGCCTCTGTTAGCTACTAACACAAATCATGCTGAATGACTAAGACTCAGTCGCAAACATCTGCTTCAAAACTCAGAACAGCTGGCCTGGGTAGAAAGGACCTCATGTCCCACATATCCCATTCTGATAGGTGCTGCTGTACTCAGCTTGGACTTCAGAGAGTGGGGGTGGAGAGAAGTGTTAACTAGTGCAACTCCCACAGAAATGTTGCTGAGTATATACACATACAAGGGGAAAAACAATCTTTAAAAGCTCCCACACTCCAGGGCTTCTATTCAGCTGGGTACAAGTCCGGCAATAGTTACTCGTTTCTCACCTTTGTTGCACAATCAGACTGATGAATTCTAACTCACTGGTAATTTTATTTTTTTAACCTCAACATCAGCCCTAACCACCCAGTGCAGTTTTCTTAGTGATACAAGTCTCTGAAGGCAAATGCCAGGCACTCGCTCTGGGGCTTCCAGCTATTGACTTCCTTCTCACCAGCCATCTGAAAACATTGCAATCCAAATCCTCACCCATCACTCTGCCTACATCACTTTATTCCTCTGATGCCTTTGCTGGCTCCTTCTCCGCTTCCACATTGAGGTTAAGCTCCTTGACTTCACCTTCCAGGCTCCATACAGTCATATTTTTGGTCACATCTCCTAGCCCTACCTCCTAAGCCCCTATGCCCACTGATTCCTTTAATACTGCTCAACACTATGACTCTCTCCACCTGTCCAGGCTCTGCCTTTCCATGTCTCTCCCCACGACACCCAGCAAGTAAGAGCCAAAGGTACAGATTGCAGCCAGTGTGTATTTTAGCAGCCCCCACCTGGGCTAACATGGTCTTCAACTCAGTTCTCTGCTCCAGTCTAAGTAGAAACAGCTACATCTATGGATGTATTAGATATATCAAAGGATAACCTCTGATTTAAGTAGGTTATCATGATAACAAGCACATTTTTAAAGTTTGGGCCCCCTTACTCTCTGTATTACATCTCAAGTCAATATCGTGTTAATTAATATTTTTCTAAAAGGCGCTGTTCTTCTCAAGTAGAAACAAGTTGCTTTACCTCTCCTTCCTCAAACATCTCATTAAAATCCTTTGATTTAGCCTTAAGATACTCAATTTTCCACATTTTTGGCAGTAAATATGCACATATTTCCTGTTTTAGTGGATTGCTTATCGAGGAATCATATACACTGATTTACTTTTTTTTGCACAACACATGCAAAATGACAAATTTTCAACCAAGAAAACTTTCCTCCCTATTTTTAACCATCTGACTAAAACATGTGGGGTTTTCTTTCATATTCTCATATTGATGCAATAAATTTCCCGCACTTTTGGGATAAGCAAAGTTGACAAAGCATTTCACAACAGGACTGCAAGGGACAAGATATGTGGTAACTCTAACATCTTGTGTAGATTTTATAATGGTTTTCAAGTCACTGCCAACAAGAATGCTGCATCACCTATGCACAAACATCAGTTCTTGACGTAGAAAAAAAAATCCCAAGAAATGGAAGCTCAAGAGAATGAAGATGCCCTTTGGCCTTCCACCCCAAAAGCTGAGGGCTCTGTCAGGTGCCAAGTGGCCACTATGAATCCTTCAGTCTCACTTACAGGAAACGAGTTTCCAAAATAAGTCTGATTTTCATACAGCAAGTCCTCAGCAGATTGTGAAAACCTCGTCTATCGAAAATGCTTCAGGAAACCCATCCAAACCCCAAATCAGTCACTATTATTGTTTTACTTTATTTTTAATCCTGTCCAGATCTGAAGAGGAAAAACACTTTTTGAAAATCAGTTGATGAAAGTAACCTTTTTCCCCTTGTGGTATCTGAAATCTCCCATGGACTATAAACATAGCCATGTGTAACTATGATCAGCTCAAGCTGATCATTCCTCTGCTAGGAAGCCTATTCACACCTCAAAAAATGGTATCATTTCTTTTAGTAGGTACAAGTAGATGTTCAGTTATCTGAGATGATCATTCTTTAAATACAGGTTTACAGTCAAGACTTATACTATAAAATAAAATAAACAAATTAATAAATTAACTGCTCATAGTCAGACAAAAGTGAAGATGACACTGTGCCTTGTTAGGACATAGACATATGTCTGTGCACAGACACCCATGCAGCCAAACATACACAAAAGTAGACATTTATGCACACAATTTTGTTCAAGACATACTTACAGGCAAAAGATAAGAATGTGCTTTGGGCATGCATCTGGCTCTCTCAGTACTTACAAGTGAAGACTTCATACAAATATTCTCTTTCAAAAATGCTTGAAGATCCCTCTCATAAGCTTTTTCAAATAAACTATATGCTTCTGTATTACAGTGTCCTATTTAGGACAAGAGCTTCCTTTCCCTCCCTGTTCATAAGTAAGCTATAAACCCAGGGCCTTACACAGATAGAAGTATATATGCCAAGCCCACTATAATGAAAATTGAAACCAGGCAAATATATTTAAGAATTGAAGCATATACCATATAGAAAAACTATAGAGCAATACACATTTATGCCTTGTTTTAAGACTAATATTATTCTTCTACAGCTTATTTCCCCTTTTCTTCTGCAATCATGAGGTTTTACTTTTTTGAGTTTGCCATTCTGGAAAATTTAATAATAATTTACTAGGATGCAACTTTCTGTAAAGAACACGTAAGGCAGCTCACATTTGAAAAAGTCAAGGCAACTTTAATTTTTAGATGAACATTAAAATACACACTGCAACTGAAATAATGTAAATTGTTCAGCAGAAGCAACAAGCTCAACTTCTACAGTGTTTTCTTTCTCTGAAATAAGAACCTGTGCTCTGTCATTACAGAAAGGTTTTTCTTTCTTCATAACATAATCACAGCAGGTAGAGTTGTTAAGAAAACAGACTTTTCCTTCAAGATCTCTGATGGGTTGGGTTTCATTGCTGTGGTTTAGGATTTTACTGCCTTTATCTGCCACTTTGGCCTGTATGCCAAAAATTACAGTCTTCCTAACAGAGAGAGGAAGACACAACAGATCTAGCATAACAGATACCAAAATTCATCCTTTGGTACCTTAGCACAAATACCACACTAATCTACCAGCTCCAAAAACATGATGGTGAAACACACAAACCCATTCAGCTCAGCTGTCTCTGCTCTAGGAGCACTTACTCCCAGCCATAGTAATATGGTAACAGTGTTTGAAATCACTGCATCTGTATCTACCAATTTGATGGCATTGGTGCCCCTGCAGCCTCATCTCTGGTAGAGCAATTCCAGCTGTTGGTAAAATACTATAACAATAAAGACAGGACTGCCAAAAAACCCCCACCAAAAAACCCCAAAACAAACCACATTAATCTCCAGCCACAAAGGATCACAGACAATTAGAGGCTTATGGGGTAGAAAATATCTTCAATCTTTATATCTCTGTTACAAACCCTCAAATGGTTACAAACTGTTCCTCCAAGGAACAGTTGTTATGCTTTTTAAGGATAACCCATTCATAGGAGTATGAGCATGAGGCTCTTGAGGAAGTGAAAGTGCAAAGCAGATGGACACTTAAACAAAAGCCTTCATGGTCAACATTCAAGTAAGTAAAAAAAACCCCACACAGTACTTTTTGTTCCAGGTTGCTTTCAACATGCAGCCAAACCTTTTTTGCCCCAATCAAACACATGGAACAGGATTTCTCACAGGATAAAACACAAATCTTCAGTTTTCTCATCTATTTCTTTTCTCCAGCCCATGAAAATCAGGTACTGACAATAATGAAACATGCTTGTTGGAAGCAGTTTTATCATCTCTGCTGCAGTGGGCAAATGAACATACTCTTTCAGTGGTCAGTCACTGCAACCTACATTCAACAAAGGCTACCTGCCTGCTCATTTAAATTGAATCATAAGATTCACACGTGCTGTGGAAGCTAAACATGCTTGTAAACATAAATCAACTTATATCCTCTATCTATATTAAAAAAATCTATAGAGGAAAAAAGCCCCAGCAATAACAGTTTAAAATACTAGGCACTTTTCTCCAATGTATGTTAAGACCTGTAGATACTCAGAAGATCCTTGCAGTGGACAGTTTTATTTAGATTATTCCAGTTTTAAGACAGAACGTTACTGTTTCTATGATGTTTTAACCCTGGATTTCATGAATCTTTATAAACCCTTACTAAGTGTTACAAAGTGACATCTTCCATTAACACTATCATTGGAATTCTGGAACTATTATGGCTTCTAATTCTTAAGGTGATAGGGTGAAACACAGTTTTTCAAGGACTTCTGCCAGATAAGAGATCATATAATTGAAAGCAACTATAAGAACAGATGTATGGAATCAGTAGTTACTTTTCAACTGAAGGGTCCAGCCATCTTCAACTAAAAAAGATCATCAGTCTTTGAGATTAAACAGGACTGAAACAAGAAATTACTGCTTTTTACTGTATTTAAATTCACTTCAAAGCTACTTCAGAAGAAGAAATGAACTCACTCTACAGATTCAGCTGTTTACCTTACTTTGTTCTAACTACCCTCTAATCTATTTGCTGATTGGAAAATCAGTTGTCCCATGTCCCTCAGGACAATCTCTTCAACATAGATTATACTGATGAACAAGTCTAAGAACATGAATGAAAGAGGACAAATCATCATCTTCCTTCCAGCCTGGAGAAGCTCAATAACTCCTCCAAATTGCTTATTTTGGGCTTCTTCACCACAGCAGACACGTGGGCATAGCTATGCAATAAATCTGATTTTCTTTTCAACTTCCTTTCATGATAGATTTGGTTACCAAGAAACTCTTTAACAGATTTAAGTGCATTGAGGTGATTGTATCCAGGCATGCACTGGGAAACAAGCTTGCAGAAAATGGCTACAGAGCTTGACTAGAGAATAACTTGCTCATTTAAGATGTGATCACTGACTTCAGTGGTCATTACAGCTTTAACATACCATATTCTGAACCTTTCTTGTGAGAATAGTCTCTGTCTTATTACATGGCATAAGGCCTTAGAGCTCCCCTAGAAAGATAATCAATGCTCCTCTATTATGTTTATAGCTCTAAGTCTTTTCCTGCTAATGGATGACGTATATTTATGCAGCTGGAGGAAACCTGGATTCAATAACTGCTCCACCACAGACTCACTGTGTGGTGTAGGGTAAGTCACTTAAATCTCTCTGTGCCTTCATTTTTCAACTGTAAAACTGAATTCTTGATGCCCACCTTTGCAAAGAGCTCTGAATCCTCAGGACGAAAACATACCCTGCTAAATAATATTACCTTGTTAGGAAGCACAGGTGTGTGACCCTGGACACATATGCTAATGTTGAGCCATAAATCTGTCAACAGAAGGTGCTGGCAAAACAGATGGTTCACATTCCTTTTTAAACCACCTCTTTGTCCCCAGAGCCCAGGTATGTCAACTAATCATTTTATAACTGGTCAGAGTTTTAATGGGCCAGGAAGTCACAGTGAAGCACAATACCACCAGCATTATGTCTGCAACCAACAAGAGGAAAAGACAGACCCAGGGGTTTCTTTTACTCCTCTCCTCTGCTCCCTGGCATGCAGGACAAGCACTGTGAGGCTCTGCGGAAAAAGATAAAATAAAAAGCAGAACCAGTCCCACACATTCCTGTAAGCAGTCCAGCATCAGTGACCAATGCCTGACTGCTGACTGCTGCTGCATACATAGAAACAGACACATGTTTTTTAATTACAGGCAATAAAAAGCCACAGACGCACACCATTTTAAAACCTGATTTAGATGAACAGTTGCATGTTGATTCACAGGGTCATGAGGATTACGAGCAAATAAAAAGTCTCCTTCTAAACATTTTTTTTTTTTTACTCAAGAGTTACCTCTATTATTAGGAATTCCGATTTCCCATCTCAATAGCTGAAAAGTGAGCACCCGGCATTTTCCTTGAAAACGTTACTGTAGCAACGAGGGCTGGGGCAGGATTTATGCAGCAGGCTGGGCAGGCGGCTGGCAGGGCATGCTTAGGTGGGCTGGACAGGCAGGGAGGGCAAGGCACAGCAGGCAGGGTGGGCAGGGCAGCAGGCAGAGCAGGGCAGGGCAGGACAGCAGGCAGGGCAGAGCAAGGCAGGACAGCAGGCAAGGCAGGAGGGCAGGGAAGCAAAGCAGGATAAGACATTAGGCAGGGCAGAGCAGGGCAGGACAGCAGGCAGGGCAGGCAGCCGTGCAGGCCCGTCTGCCACGCACATTCCCATAAATGGAATCGGAGGGCCAGCGGCCCACATCAAAGAATGGAGTTTAGCAGATTTCCCCTTCCCCTCCCCCTGAGTCTTTGAGACGGAGACTTCATACTCCAGAATTTAATATCTTTTCCCTCCCTCCCCCCATCAGCCCCTTTGTCTGTGTCTCTGTTCTCTAAGAGCTAACAGATGTTGATGCCATATAGTTTCAAAGAAAACTTTTGATGCCCACATAACTCATTACAACTAATATATTCCAAGAATGCTTGTAGCTCAGGAAACACTGGGGTGAAAAAACAGAGGAGAGGGGGCAAATGGCTACACTGAGTAAGCCTTGAGAGAAAATAAATAGTTCACTTCAAAGTCATCAGGGAATTCTTTAACAAGCTCTTTCTTCCGCAAAACACAGAACAAATTCAGCTGAGCCTAGAATTCCCAAAGGAAAAAAATAAAACCAAACCCCATATAAATGGCAAAGGAGAGGGAAGCATCTGAGAGGTCGCCTGGCTTGCCCAGCAACAAAGTGCAGCATTCTCGAGGTTCACTATTCCCAAGCAACCTGCACTGTGCCAGGGCACAAAAGCACTGCTGAAAAGAAGAGACTGTCAACAATAACAATACAGAGAGCCCTAGAAAAAGCTAACCCTGTCCCTCTGCACGGAATGAATGCAGATGGCAACGAGATTGCTCAATTCATGGAACACTGTAATTCAGCTCTACAACACAGGAGGAGGATGTGTCATGAATGTCACAAAGAGAAGAAACATTCCCTCATTTAGAAAAAGCAGGTGAATGCATTTTTCAGGGCAGGCAGGTCCATGTTCTTAGCTATTTTCTAGGGTTATGTCTCAACAACCCTTCATAAATTTTTCCAGCAGGTCTCCTCCTCTGCTGCTTCAGCACACAGCTGCATCCTTCTCTCCGTTTGGTGAGAAGCCCCCAAGGAGTCACCAGGGGTTGGTAGGGAGAAGGATTGAGAAAAGGGGGAAGGGCAAGAATGCGATTACATCAATTTCCACAGCAGGAGGATCAGATTGCATCATTGTACACAACTTGGGGCCCTCTCTTTTATCCCTGATGCAGGCAAATTTCCCATTGAAATCAGTGGGAGACTTGTCTGTGCGAGGACTGTAGAATGGGGTGTTCTGTGATCGCAGAATTAGAAAGCAGTAGGAAGCCACACCTGGCAGCACCTCTCTCGGTGGTGCTCTGCCCTCCGTGGGGATGGATATCAAATCACAACAAATGAAAACATAACAATGATGTTAAATCCCTTTTCCCCCTCATACAGAAACTCCTAAAAATCTACCACTGCAGTTACTGTATAAAAGTCTGTATAAAGTTCCTGCCAGTGTACTGCAAATTTCACACCAAGCAGGTAACAATGAGAAAGAAAATATCAGAGGGAGGCAGGAATCTATCCCACTACACATACAGAGGCATCTCTCATCTAACAACTAGAAAACAAAGAGTTTTAAGGGATTTAGACAAGCAGGTGTGTTCTGCTTGAGCTTTTTGCAGGGATTTAGATGGAAGAGGAGAAACAGAGACAGTCAGCCCTACTGCAGCAACAACGACGCATAGTCTCTTTCTCTGAATTGTTGAAATACAAATCACAGTGCAGTAGCACAATATGTGTAATTATTAGTTTTTCACTGGTGCTCATTTGCAAGCACCACACTTCGTATCCACTTGCATATGCATGAATTTCTTTTTAGCAGCTCAATAGTCTCCCCACTGTAGATGCTGCACACCTTCTTTGCAGCATACTTATCCCTCAAACACATAGTTAACAGCTTAGGAAAACAAGGACTAAAATTTTCTATCAGATTTGTTGAGAATAAATGTGGTTCCTTGCAAAACGATTCTTTATTATCTCTCCTGCCTCACTGTTTGGGGATAGGTCATTTCTGGTAAGGAGTAAGGAGTAACAAGGAAGGCGTCCTCAAGCCTTGGGGCTTTTTAGGTAAAACACCTTATTACTGAGGTCATCCATCACATTTCAGGAAGCTTCAGCAGGAGAGAAGACAGTGGAGTTGCTCAGGTAACTCAAATCTAGTTTGTGGCTGACTGGGGTCAAGGTAGAAAACATCAGGAGAAAACACGGTACAACACAGAAGTACCAAACACTAATGAGCCCTTATGGCTAAACACATGGAATCAGAAGATTTTAAATTCTTTTTTGTAGACTCAAAAGCTTGAAATGGCACACCTGTAGGATGTGGGTTCTAAGTACCCTCCAAACTCTGCAGTGTCTCTGGACTACGAGGACTATCCAGCACACAGGAAGGCTGGACAGCCCTACCAGGGTCACTCACACCTGTGGGTGGCTGCACTGGTGGCATCCAGTCACCATCAAACAGCAGCTCCCGAGCTACCACTCAGGCCAGGAACTGCCTTCAGAGTACACTGTGCATTTTGCCCATATTTTTTACCAGTCAAACAGCATATTTCGGTGTGGGCTAAATACATGCTCCTTCTGCCTCACATATACCAGAATATAGTGCAGAAAAAATAGAAAAGAATCGTGAAATACATGATATAACATAAATGTTATATTTTCAGTTTCCTAGTTAGGCCTGGTTTTAGTTTCAGCTGAGCCCTATTGTGACTATTTGGTAACAGCAAAATAATGTGGCCTTTAGGATGAAAGAAGAGCAAATAAAATTTAGAAGAAAAAGGAGAAAAAAACCAACCAAAGAAAAAAAACCAAAACCAAAAAACAGACAAAAAACTTAGTAACTACTACTTCAGTGGCTATCGGCAGCGAGAGCTGGAGTTTCCTCAGTATAAGATGAAGCAAAACAGCAGCAGTACATTGACTGAAGTTTTATGTTTAAAAATAATTGACTACAGTCTGAGGTTCCTCCTGAAGCTGGTGATGCTTTACCTTAGAAATCTGCACCTATAAAAATATTCATGACTTTATACCATGGTTCTGCTTTCTATACTCAAAACATTAACTACAGAGAAACTGATACATTCAGCTTATCATTGATCTTGCTGGACTCTCTCAGCTGTTTCTATACATTGAAAATTTACATTCAATAGGCTAAGTTACCTCTGCTGGAATCAAATTAAGAACCCAACTTATATACAAGCCAAAACACAAAACCTTTCAAGTATATCTCCTTCAAATGGTCTCAGTAGTAGGAGACCAGCAGTATTGGATGCTCTCAGAAACTTGTAATTCCTTTTGAATCTCAAGTGGAAAAATTAAACAGAATTAAAATTCTTTCATTTTCCCCAAATATTTTTTTTAAGCTTTCAAGGATACCATCAATAGATTTTCAACTCTGTTGCCCTGAACAGTAAAGGTCTGGATGGAAATCTTTTAGATGTGCATATCTTCCTCCAACAGAACTTCTGGTGATACACACAGGAACTGTGCTACAGACAGGAGGAAAAAAACAACCTACTTCGTCCTGCCATGATGGAGCAGATCCTGAATTGATGCAACTCTGACATTTCAGACATGCAAAACCCTAAACACTGGGCCATTGTTTTCGTCTCCTGAACTGGGCACGATGATGCCCAGAGACACTCAAAGACCTTGGAAGGCCTTTTGTGACTGTTTTTCATCATTTCAGAGAAAATGTTTGGTTTTCTGATTGTTTGTGTGTATGTTTTGTTTGTTACATTGCAACAAGAACAGAAAGACTAAGGAAAAAAGATTAATTTTACCAAACACTAAGCTTCCTCTCAAGAAACACTGACAGAAAAACATAATGCAGTCTCACAAAGTATGGACACATATCTGACAAAAGCAGGCCTTGGCAGCAGACTTCACACAAAATGGGAGAGGCCAAAACCAGCACTGTGAGAAGACAAATAAACCAAGGATACTGGATGTTGTCAAAAGCTGTAAGAGCACCATTTCTGTGTTCTGAGCACATCACTAGCAAGTCCTCAATGTGCTCCCCTTGGAAAGGTGCAGCCTCCCCTTTAAATAGGTGGCACAGGAAACACAATTCCCTGACTAGAACAAAACTGGCATTACTTTGGATCACAACAGACACTTTTCTCTTTCTATAGAGGGTGAGAGAAAGCTGAAAGAGAAACTTAAGGTTCTTCAATTTCATCACAGATCCATGAAGCCCTCATCATATGGCTGTGACTAGCAAGTGACACAAATTGGAATTTTAAGAGTCTTACCAGGTTACCATCCTGCCTGACTTTCTTTTTTAAACCAATTTAACTCCATCTTTGTGGCAAGGTTTTGTACTCATTTGCTAACGATTTATAACATCTCATTTTAACATAAAGGCTGTGGCAATCCTTTACAATGTTTACACAAGCTTTAATGTTTTCCATGAGGACCAGACACATTTGGGAGGAGAAGGAATGACAATCCAATGCAGATTATACGCAGAACAGAAGGCTTGACTGACCCTATGCAGCCACTAAAGGGACAGTAGCATTTCAAAATTCCCATTTGCCCAGAAAAGTTTTACCTAGTCTTATGTAAACACCGGAAAATCTCAGCATTTCTAGACAGGTCACTTTGACTTTACAAAGATTGTTGCTTTAGTGTTTCAATTCAAGCCTTTTGATCCTTTTACCTCAAGCTACCTTCATGTAAATTTTTAAATATAAACTAGGGGAAATATTTCATCACAGTCATTATTGGCATCTCAGTTAACATTATTATTTTAATGTCAAATGCTGTTTAATGCTGCTAATTTTTAATAGCTTGTATTTAAAGAATAAAGAAAATTAACACAAACAGATCTCTCTCACTAGGCACAACTCTTAACTTCAGTCAGAGAAGTCTGTCAGGCAGCCCAGATTGCATCAACAGCTTCATAAGCTCATGACACACCAGCAACATAGCACAAACTGTTGCCCAAGCTGTCCTGGCAGGACATGCAAGCCTTGATTTTGATCCCAGTTTTACTCTAGTTTCACAATTCTGTAACTGCAGTAGAACAAAATCAGAGTGGCTGGACACAAAATTGTGCCTTCACCTCTGGCTGGAGCATTCAAGACCAACTCATTTTCTAGTCAGCTACAGCATCAATATCAATATCAAAGTAAATATTTTAACTTAAGTTGAAAACTATTTATATTTCTTCTATAAGCAAAATATTAAGAACTCTGCCCTAGAGAAAGATAAAAGGAGCCAATCTCCCCTTTAAATTACCAAGCAAGCCTGGGCTTTGACTCCTTTTTCAATGGGAAGTCAAAATGTCTGACTCCAATCAGTTTGTATAAACCAGCTTTTGTTTTTCCTTTTACCCAAATGACTCCACTCTTAAGGATTTATTGTAACTGGATTGCTTTTCTACCCAGCAGGGAGCTGTAGCACTAGCAAAGCTGTTCCACACAGTAGGTTTTCCGCTGATTGAATTTCTAGACTTTCAGCTCTTCGGAAATGTTTGCTCTTGTACAAGCTGTCAGAGGGAAATTGTGTGCAGTCGATTTTGTCTCAGCTAAAGCCAGGCAGGGTTCCATATGCAGCCAGCCAATGTGGAATTGAAAGAAGGAGGATCAATCAAATTGCAAAGGAAAAAAAGGTCTCAGCACAAACAAACAAAAAAAAAGCCCAAAGAAACAAACCATACTACAAAAAAAGGGTGGTGGGAAGCAGATGAAAATGAAAACCATTTCTGCAAATAGATGCGCTAAAAAGAACCAGCAACATCCTTTTTTAAAAGGAAAGCTTTTATTTAAAAATCACTGAAATAAGCACTAGGAGCCATTTGAAGACGCTGTTCCATTAACCATGCACAAAGCCAACACCTTTATGTTGCTCCAAAACCAAGCTGCTGTATCATCCCTCCCCTCTGGAGCAGCCCACCCTACTGGTACTGCCACGGCTGTCGGTACCATGGTCACAGCACAGGGCCACAGCAAGCTCTGCTACACAGTCTGCTGGTTCTGTGTAATCAGGAATACACACTGGGAAGATACAGGAAGCCACTGGAAAGCGCCTCAGCTGCCATGTTTGTCACAGACAGTGGAAGGTGATTTAACAAGATGGATTTTTCTGCCATCAGGTTCTCAGTATCTTACAAAGACCACAGAGTCACCTCCACTTCAGGTGTGTCATAGCCATTACCACACCA
This sequence comes from Calyptomena viridis, assembly GCA_013390005.1. Taxonomy (NCBI): domain Eukaryota; kingdom Metazoa; phylum Chordata; class Aves; order Passeriformes; family Eurylaimidae; genus Calyptomena; species Calyptomena viridis. The sequence goes on along the minus strand of WEIV01009923.1, from coordinate 136,806 downwards.
CACACGTGGTCTAATGGTCCCAATTGCTGTCTGCATCTGAGGTTCTGTTCTTTAGAAATCTAATAACTGACAAGGCCAGAAGTGCACATAGGGGCCAACACAACCAAATAAGTCAGAAGCAACAAGCAGAGATTAAGACATCTGTATTAAAGATCCCATACAAGGACATCAGTATAAGCAACATTTGCCTGTGGTCTGGTTCATATTTCAGACTCAACTGCGAGGACACATTTTGGTTCTCACTGCATTACAGAGAACAGAAATGCTTTTAGGCATAAGCCAATATTCCAAATGACATAGTAACCCATGCATATGACTACAGAGGTGACCATTAGACTGGGAATCTCTGCCTGCCAGCCATGGGCAGATGAGTCTCACAATCTTTAAGTGCACCATAACATGACCATGGAGTGATTGCACAGACACCAGACACACCATCTTGCCTCTGTACCAAGGCTCATATTTTGAAGACCCTGTGTTAAAAAAACTGTGTCATCTGTTTTTTCTTTTAAAATTACAGCTAGTAGGCTGTTCCTTTTTGACATGCAGTGAAAATCAAAAGCCATACAACAAGAGTTTGGTTTTAAATTACTGGATTTGACCTTAAGTCAAATATCTATCTCTTCGCTCTTGTGACCAATGACAGGACTCAAGGAAATGGCATGAAGCTGTGTCAGGGGAGGTTTAGCTTGGATATCAGGAAAAGGTTTTTCACCCAGAGTGTGGTCAAACAGTGGAACAGGCTCCCCACAGAAGTGGTCACAGCAACAAGGCAGAGTTCAAGAAGCATTTGTACAACACTCTCAGGCACATGGTGGGATTGTTGGAGTGTCCTGGACAGGGTCAAGAGTTGGACTTGATGGTCCTTGTGGGTATCTATCTTCGAACTGAGCATATTCTATGATTCTATGACTAAAAGACTCCTAAGTCAAACAACCTTGTATTGTTCCAGACTCATCCTCACATGTAAGTTGAGTGGGTAGCCAGACAGTTCAGCAGTATCCATAGTATTCACTGTCTGCAAGGACAGGCACTCTACCTCTTAAATGTATCATGGGAAAAACAACCTTGCAAAAAACCTTTCTCAGAGCATCCTGTGTCTTCAGCAGTGACTGGTACAGAGTCTCAGTGACAGTGCAGAAAAGAACCTTCAGTATATCCTGCACTGTCTTTCTTCAGAAAACACTATACAGTGAGAAAAGATGACATCTATCATGAAACAAATAATAATAATGAGGGTTTTTCCAACTATTCTTCCCCAGTCAGCTGCCTTCCATTAACAGGGGTTTTGTTTCTCAGTTCCTACGTTATTTCACCTGTTAAGTTTATCTCAGTGATTTTCCTGCTGAGAGTCTGTTCAGACACACTTTCCCAATTCAGCACACTGACAGCCTGACATTTGCTTTCCTAATCAACAGTGCACCTCAACAAAACCCTGATGATGAAAGGAAATATCCTGGCTCCAAAGTCTTCTAAAGGACCATGTGCCTGACGAAGGCATTTGCACCATACTTAATGAACCTCATTACCTAATCAGTTGTCTGCTCATGCTAGTCACAGAAGAGTTTCCTCATTTTTTCTTTACCTCTTGGGAGGCTACTGCTCCTCTTTGACCAAAAAGAAAAATATTGCAAACAAGAAAGAGGACAGCAAATTACAAATTCCTGATACACAAGAAGGAAAGGCAAGGCTACGAATGACCTGAAACTTTGATCAGTTTTTCCTCCTGATGCTATTAAGCTTTTGTGCAGCTGTCCCAGGCACTAGTGCTAACAGTGTCCCAGCCCAGGGTTGTAACTATGTACAATAGCTAAATAAAGTATTGCCTTAAGATAAAAAATCAGTCATAAATCCCTACAAAGGTTATTGAAAGGTTATTGCTCTCCAATTAATGATATGCTGGCATTTTTCAGCTAACTGCAGATTTGATTTAGAGGGACACAGATCCAACATTGCAAATGCATAGCCTTCAGTGTTCTATGGGAAAAGCAGAACAAGGATTGGTTAATTCTCCCCACACAGTCTGAAGAAGCTTTGATTTCCTGAAAGACTTTTTATCTCATTATCAATTTCAATTAAGTTTTCTGTTGCACAATTCAGTTAAGAGGACATGTGAGAAACAGAAAGTGAGAATCATTCTGGAACTGACACCTTGCTGAAGCAAGGTAGGCATAGCTCCATCACATCTTCTCACCAACAATTATCCCTAATCTCAATTGCTTACTTAGTTTCTTAGATCTATTCCACTTTCAGGCCCTAAAAAATAAGAACAATACCTGAACTGTCTGTCAAAGCTAGTGTTCGTCACCATGACCAGCCTTGAACGTCCTATAGACTTTGATCTATTTATCTGCTTTGTATAAAAGTCTGCCTTGTTCTTCCTCTTTGAAAAGAGGAAGATATAAGAAGGAGAAAGAGGAATGACTGAGTGGAGCAAGAGGGCATTTGGGGACTTTGGAAAAGGAGGAGCTAATCCTGGAATCTCACAGCTCATCTCCATGTTCTCTCAGCTGAGACGCCAACAGTCTCATCACACTAACTTACCTATACACTGCACTGGAAAATAAATGCCATCCTCCAAATGTTAGAGCAGAAGTTAGAATGTATGAGTCACTCTACTCTGATGTGTGTAATTATACAAAATACACATTGTGGATTTACAACATCTCCCATTTAAGTAAATGGAAGTTTTGCCCTTGATTTTCATGGAAGAAGACCTTATTTCCAGTGCCTAGCATAGGCCAGCTGCACATTAATGTTCTAGACCACATGTCTTGCCTTGCAGGTTTCACTTTAGACTACAACTGTCTTTTATCCCAAACAAACTGCTGTCAATCTGCCTTTATATGGTTCAACCATTACCTTACAGTTATTACTGGAAAGTACCAGGTGACTTCTGAAGGAGCAAGGCAGTTTCACACAGAACCAGGATGATGACAACAGAAGAAGGAAAAATAAGAAATGTAGGAGAAGTTACATATATGTTTTCTTATTATTGCTATTTTTAAAAACACAAAAATATTGAAGTTGGGAGAAGTTAGAGACAAGGCTTAATGATACTAGAAGAGTGGAAAAGAGATGCAGAGAAGAAATTAAAGGCACCCAGTCAAGGAAACCTTTGCACAGGCACTAAAGCTTACTCAAATGGATAATTCCTTTGAAACCAACTTGACTCCTCAAATGAGTAAATTTAACAGTTTTCAGGATCAATCATCTAAATGAATGCCTAAAATAAATGAAAAAAGATACAAGATATCAGAATAACAGCACATGAAATATTGTATCACACTAATACTAATGTTAATCATCCCTCATTAAACAAACTTCAAAGCAGTACAAGAAACCTGAATGGTAATATAGGCAAGATTTAAAAGTGATGATAGAAACGAGGCTAAGATAGGTAATAGCACATGCAGTCAAAAGGGAGTAATGAGAAAGACCGAAGCAAAAAGGCAAAGCACAAGAACTACAGCAGGAAAGAAAATGGGATGTATGTAGACAAAGAACATGCCCAGATGTTTTATTCCCTATGTATTCAGAATCACAGCCTGCAAACATTTAACATCTGATGAAAAGACTAAAGGCCTTGCCATTACTGTGAATTTCAATGGCCTGGGTCTAACTCTTAAATATATTCCTACTTTTGGAGCTGCAAGGGCTTCCCTTCTAAATGAGCACACACTCCTGCATCTGCAGGATTTGGTCATTAGCTCACAGCCCTTTCCGAGTTCCATTTTTCTTACAATATGGCTCCAACAGCCACGGCCTTATCCAAGTGAGAATGAACTGCTGAGAGTGTGACAAAATGTGGCACAATGCAGAGACAGATATCCAGTGGAGACTGGTATTTCCAAGAAATTATGGACAAATTCTACTGCTTATCTGACAAAAATGAGATGGGCTGCTGGTTGACACCAGAAAGCATTGAGAACACTGTTCCAGTGAGAAAAATTTCTTTAGCATGTCAATGAACGTTCCTCAGATCATGTATATGCAAAATAAAGTGAGATATCAACACCTAATATATACATGGAGGTGCTTTAAAATAAAGAAAAAACTATAAAGAATTCAAAAGAAAACTAGATATGAAGAAAATAATTCTGTGGATGATGTCTTTCAGTGAAGCTCTTCTACAAGTCTATATACTATAGAAAAAAGAAGCAGATGAATTGTCTGTCCATCTTAACCAATTTCTGCAAACACTGTCACCCCGCTGAAGCAGCGTGGCCAGCTGACAGTGCACCAGGCTCCCCTGTGCTGCCATGCACTGTCTGTACTCCCTGAGCAAATATTTCAAAACAATCCCCAGAGTTTCTAGAGGAGCTGTTCTTACATCAGTGTTTATAGCATAGACATCACCTTCAGATGTGTTGTATAAAGCAAAAAGGAGTAACCATCCCCACAGACAGCTCAAAGACAATAAACCACAGCAGGGATGCTAGAAAACAATACAACAAATACTTGTGGACTGGGAAAAGTGCTTAGAGGTAATTTAAGAAAACATGTATCATGATGGAAGTAAAGGCCCTGAAAGTTACACCAAGGTGAGGGAAAAATGAGATGCTCAGATGTTCATTGTAAACATTATTTGTACGATCTTGTCTTTCCAGGGTCTCCAGGGCCACACAGAAGCCCCAGCACCTTGAGCTAAAGGACAGTTAAAAAGTCACCTGCTGAAGGCTTAAAGGCTCTGCAAACATGATGCAGAGGGGTCTGCAGTGCACAGGGACCAAACTTTAAGCAATTTTCTGGTCCATTTGAATTGATGGATATTTTAGACTGAAATACTGCAGGGAAGCCTAGGAGGAAAGTGTCTGTTACCATGTGACAAGTGTTTGATCAGGAAACATGAATGCAACCTGTCTTAAATAACAAAACACAGTAGCTAGGATAGTTTTGGCAGACCAGTTCAAAAATTCTCTGCCCTATGATGGACTGAGGTGTTTCACATAGGCTGGCAGTATATGGATTTTGCACTGAAGTCTGACGTACATTCTCCATTTGTTCACACAGTACTAATAGCAGATCATTTTAGCTCAAGTTTCTCTGCTTTTATGGCAAAGAACTCTGCATACCTAATATTGTAATTGAGTATTGTAATGTGGCAGCAGAATCCTTGTTAACAGCTTAATTTTGTGAATCTCTTATACAATGTCTGAAAAGAAAACTTTGCAGCTGCTAAGCTTGTTATGGGTTGGGTGCTCCTTTGCATCCTGACTGAATCCTAAATGTGCCCAATAAATCTCCATTTACTTTAGCTAGGGATATTTCCACAGGCTTGTTTTGACGGGCAGAGCTCCTTCTCCTCTGCTTTGGTGTCCTTTCCATTAAAGAGTAACAAACTTAAAAGTTAAAAATAAATAAATAAGTGGAAAAGGAAACTATCATAGCTTCGAAATCGCACTTTCTGGGTAGAATCTAGGACAAGTGACAATGCTAACAAATACAGTTTGTACCAGACTTTAAAGCCCACATGCTCAAGCCAATGTTCATTCAGATATACAAATTCACACTGTGAATTCTCTTACAAGTTTGCTGGAGATAATACAAAAAAGCTTGTTTAGAGACCTCTGCTTCTTTTTTTGTCTTCCCTAACATACTATCACTGTGTTTATTTTTCTTATGCCCTTGCACACAGAGCTTCAGCTCTCTGCTTACAATGTGCATTCTGCTCATCTCACTGAAGCAGGAGGGGAATCGAGGAGAATACAAGTTTCCTAATTGTATATAGAGCAATTCACCACAGCAGGACACTCAGAATCAGCTATGCAGCCCTCTATGGTCAGGGCTGCATTTAAACCTTCTGATAACAGACTGAGGCAGGTAGGTAAGTCACTCTGGTCATATTAAACTGTACTGACAGAAAATTGTAGCTCCTCTGAAGAGAGATTGTGGGCACAAGGATAGCTGTGTACTTCAGTACAGTCAGCTGTCACAGCCCTCCTCGCCTGCTCGACCTAGGGAGGAGTGTAACACAGCCAGGGAAAGAACACAATTCAAAGGCCTGAGCCTGAAAGCAAATCCTTAAAAAAAAAAAAGAGAGAAAAGGAAAAAGAAGAACAAAGAAAACTTAAGCTGGTTTGTCTGTTTTTCAATTTACACAACTCTAAACAAATTCAGAGGTTTATTAGTTCATAATGCTTTTTGTGGTCATGTAACTCAAATGTGAGCTTTGATTTAAGAAATGGAATTTGGCAAGAAAGGAGTTTCAGGGCAGCCTACTCAGTTTCCCATTAAGCAGATTAAAAAAGAATTCAAAATATTTAACTTAGAGTAATAAGGTCTGTACTTGTGCAGCAACTAATCCTGTGCTCATGCACATCCCAATTTGGTACTGCACTTGCTTAACTTTAAGCAAGTAAGTAATCTCACTGACTTCCCGAATACTTCAGCACACACTAAGTGCTTTGCTGAAATGGGGCCATGATCAGATTTAAACAGTGTTCCTTAATGAGGATTTACTCATTAGAATAAAAGGTCTCCAGAAAAGCCACTCATAGCCTATTAAAAACCAGCCATTCACCTTAACCAACTTTTTATCTAATTTTGCCTTTAAATAAAGCTATCCTACATACAGGGTAGAATCCACAAAGAGTTATGTTGAACAGAACACTTCAGGTTCAGCTAAATCTGGGGAAAATCAGAGCCTGGACTCTTAACTGTATCCAGATTCACTGTGCCTATATGTAGAGGCAGCAGCATATGTAATCCCTTGGTGCACCACAGCCACTTGGGCATTCAGCCTTAACTCTGAATGTGCTGTCTTGCTTTTGTAATCCAATGATGGGGCCCGGGCTCCTAAAACAGGAGTTTTTCTTCCTTTATCAAAGTCCAATACCAGATAAAAGAGTCGGACTCGCAGTTTTTCAGTTTCTCTTGTTGTTTATTGAGTCCTTACCTCAATTCCAGTGTGCCATCCTACACCTGGACTTAACACTCTGAAACATGTGCTGCAAAGGCCGCGAAATGGCGACTGCAGTGAAGTTTTAAAGACTTTTTTATCCAATTGACTGTTACAACGTATTATATTTATAATTCTGTACCAATAACCATCACCTCTTACTAACACGTTTTCTCTACCTCAAGTCTATTCTACCAATGTCTTTGTGCCACCTCCACAGCAGAACATGGAGCAAGAAGAAGAAGAAAAGAGAATTCAGGACAACGCCCAAAATCCTCCATCTTGTCTTCTTTTACTTCCATACTATAAAATCTGAACCTACAAATTTTCACCTCTGTGATAAACTAAACTATAATCTAACTTATGTTTTCACTACTTTTCATTCATCCATGAGTGCTGGATGCTTTTCCATGGGCACAGATCAAAGACTGTGTCCTCCAGGGGTCTCAGCAAGGGTCCCAGACCCTCCAGGGCGATTTGAGGGGTCTTCCAGATATCTTGGACTCCAACAATCCAACAGGCAACATCCATATTTTCTGGGAAGTTCTTTTTAGTTATGATTTTTTCCCGACTTCAGTTGTTATTTGCATGGCAAAGGAATTGAATTCAAACCTTTATGCTACAACAGGCTTTAATTGCATATACCACATACTTTTAAACACTAATCATCCTCAAGAGCAACAACTAGAAATAACTTTACTTGGACTTGAAAATACAGGATACAGTTAGGAATGAGGGAAAAATTACTGAAGAAATACCACATACTTCCCCAACTCCAACTCGAAGAGAAGGCCAGTATTTTACACAGAGAACATTTATGATTTCCTTTTAAAGCAGGTTTAGGTCTTTGTCACAATTGCAATTATTCTGATACCACTTTAGCCATACCCTCTTGCAGGTGTTACTGCAGAAAAAGTCTTTATTTCACAGTAAGTTACCCTAAAGAAGAAATTATATTATCCCACATCCACACACAGCAATGGCCATTCCTTTAACTGTTTAGAAAAATATAAGCAAAGGCACAGAAGGTGCAGCTTTTGCAGTCAGTACAGATTTAAATTTCCCACTGGGAAGAGGGAAGAGTTTTGCCTGAGTGGGTACATACACACTCCTAAGAGGGGCTGCTTGTGCGTTACTCCTGCAGCATTACTGGTGCCACGGGCTTGTCTGCAAAAGGAAGTTCTGCTGGATTTAAACTGGAGGCTTAGTTTTAAACAGAGTTCAAGTGCACAAAGCTTTGTGGACATTTATTTCATATTGTTTATTTTTATTTGGCTTAATTGATTCTGAACTATTTTAAGCCAAACAAAAAAGATAGCCATAATCCTTAATGTCCACAACAGAAGTCTTCATGATTCAATCGAAATTGAAGTAGCAGTTTATTTAAACTAAAGTTGTTGTGTGTGGACAAGGCCAAAGCTAATCAAGTGTTGTCTCACCACAGTTCCAGAGAACTGTACGAGTGGAGATAATGGAAGGCTCTGCTTCCTGCACCACAGTTAGCAATGAGGGTGGGAGGCTCTGCCAGTCCAGAGGAAGACCAATTTGGAGTGTACAGGGAAGAGGGAGAGGGGCTCCCTGCTAGATAGGACGGGCAAATCTATTTCTGCACCAAAGAAACAATCCCCTCAATGTCCCTCCAGTGTGTTGTCAAACCTGACCTGTGTGAAATTTGAGAATGGATATAAATCAAAGGGAGAAAAAGTAATAAAAGCTCCCGGCAGACTTGATGACATGTTGATAATGTTCTCGTCCTGGAGTCAGGGTGACACCAGCCCAAAGATGATATATAGAACTAAACCCACATACCGACGATTTACTGGCCTAACGACAGTTTTCATTGATCAGAGGCCAACAATTACTGGATTCCTTCCCACTGCCTATTTCAGTATCAGGCTCTGGCATACAATCAAAACACTAGCCCTGCTTCTCCACAGTTCATGTGCCAACTTTGCAGTGGATGCTCAAGCCAAGCAAGAATGATATGCAAATCTGGCAGGTGTTTGGGGCATACCAGTGCTGCTCAAAAACCCAACCATAAAAAAGGAAACGGCAGACAGGCAGGGGAGTCCCGATCTCCTGCAGAAAGGCTGCAGGCTCTGTACAGTACACAGTAAACAGGTCCCAGAAACTGCAGACATGGCTTTCAGGCAGCAACAGAAAAGCTCAATTATTTTATCTCAGCACAAACAAAGCACATTCTTTATATCCCCTCCAGATTGTCTAAAGGCCTCTCTTGCCACTAAAGCTTATTTCAAAATGAACAAGAACTTACAAACAAATAGAGCAACCAGTGCTGGTACCAATCACATAACACTCCTTTATATTTTGTTTTGCTTTGTGTCTTGAAGCAGGGAACCAGTAGAAAGAGATTTCCTTCCCAAGTGTATGGAAAATGGATGTGTCAAACCGAATTAATATCTGCAATAGCACATTTAAATAGCCATGATTAAGCTGCTGGAATGAGATGAATCAATGTGGGAAAGGTGCTGGCAAATAAATATTTTTCCAGTATATTAGTGTCTCTTATAGACAGGCAAGTACTTGTAATTTGTCTTGGTCTATCAGGATTTACCTATCTGTCCCACAGTTAGCATAGGGGAATGCTGAGATTTTCCAAAAGCTTCTATCCACCTTCTTTGGGACGCAAAGAAAAGTTGGGAAAGGCTCCAAAGAAATAGCTCCTGCTAAAAGAAGTAATTTCCTTACTGTAAACTCATGAGACACATTTAAAACTACACGGGAGCACAGACTACACACAGACTGATATGACAGTATCTTTGTATAACACTCTTAAAAACTATTGATGCCACTGAATACTTTTTCTGTCTCTCTTGGCCTTCTATCCTCTTTTGCTTAAATCTGATTTGGCCAAGTATTTCAACAGAAACAAAGGCAACTCAAGAGTGCAGAAAGGGAACTACTGTCTTTAGGAACATAGACAATAGAAAATATCTTCTTAAGACCAAACATCTTTTGAAAAAATTACTTTATGAAACTTCACAATACATCAGAGTTGGGTGACTAGTTTTAAGGGAAATACAGCCAGAAGGACAATATGATTTTGAAGAAACTCAGAAGTTTGGGGGGGGTTATGTTTCAATAATATCTGTATAAAAATGAAGCTATCGTTAGAAATATTGTCAACATCTTGGGACAATAATAACCACTACTAAGGTCATTCTGAAATTTTCATACTTTCAATGATATATCCTTTTCTTTAAGAAAAAAACTGATGTAAAATTCTTAAAATATTTAACCCTCTTGCACAAACTACATAACTACAAAGAAAAAATTAAGCAACTGAATATCCAGAAGGTGCTACCAGCACATACTCTGAAAAGAAAGGGAGCTTTCTTCTATTCAAGCTTCCCAATAGTAAAACTTTTAAGAAAAGAGGCCAGGAGGTTTAAACACAATTATATTTTTACAGAGAGAATTAACCTCTATATAAACATATTGCATAAAGGAAGACCCCCTGAAAGTAAATGAGCCTGACAGCCTTTATGTGCTCCCCTATGCAGTACCAGCTGTAAAGTTCTTCCTTGCTGCCTCAGTTTCTAACTTCATTTAATATTATTGTATTATTATTGTAGTTTCAAAGTCTCTTTCCTCTTGAAATGTGACAGGCCAGTAACAATAATTACTTGCATTTCAGCCATGCCTACATGCCCTGGCAACGAGCTGGAACCTTCTCACACTAAGCACTGAACTACCACTTCACTGAGCCTGTGAGTGCTGACCAGGCTCCTGGCTGTCCTGTGTGCAAATGACTCCTTGTCACCCCACACGAAGCATTCCCCCACAATCAGCACCACCCTGCCTCAACAAAACTAGATTATCAATGAGGGAAGTAGCTCTACATGAGGCTCTCTAAAGATGAGCCACTGCCAGGGAAGCTCAAGTACTAAAAATAAATGCATTTTTTGCTTAATGCAGACAGATTGCTAGAAAGAGCTTCTCTCTCTTTTTCATACTAAAGGAATAAATAGAGAATTGACAGAATGGCAGCAGAGCTGAGGAATATGCTTTTGTTTTCCTTCTTAAGAAAAGGGCAAGGATTATTTGAGGGTCCCCATGGAATACATACTTCTTTCAGCCTCTTCTCCATTCAGCTGCAATACTCACCTGGATTCTAGCTCCCTCCTACAACAGCTGAAACCACTCATCTTTAGTAACAATATTGACAAAACAAAATTAGCTCCACATCTCTGGTTTTTTTGAGGGATTGGGGTTTTTTCATTCCTGGACAGATATTATTTCAACAGCAATATTTCAGTGTGGAGTGCAAAGGTGACATTGGTAAACACTTTCCATCAGCAACTGATACTCATTAATCTGAGCCCAAAAATTAAAGCAAAGTCCCACCTGAAATGCATCTATTGGGAGGAAATCAAGGATAGAGCTCACCTAGAGGAATGCTACCATTGTGTTTTGAGTGTTTGAGCATATTTTGACCGTGTATACAGAGGCCATAACAAGTTCGTTAAAGTACGTTTTCCCCCACCCTTTCAAATCACTGCTCTTTCCTTCTTTTGCTAGTATTCAGTCTGGTGTTCATCAGCATGCCCTCCTGGTCAGGCAGGCATCTGTTTCAGCTTCAACAAGTCTGTGGGGAAAATCAAAGCTTTTACATTCAAAGAGGCCAAATTATTACCTGAAGAGAGTCCCCAGATCAGAACATCTGTATGCAGTAAGAAGGTGTGTTTCTAAATATCAGATTTTTGGAGATGAAATAATCTACAAAGGTGAAAGATTTATTCACACCACTTACTTCAAATACTAACCCTAGCAATCAAGGTTAAAAAATTTCTTTTCAGATATAGCTCTTTCCCAAGGGACCTGCTTTGTAACTACCAGGAGTACATGGTACCCATGTTGTTCACTATTATAGCAAATGCAATAATAGGATCAAATGACATTATATCAACATATTTTGTTGTACAGAGATAATATAATGGAAAATAGTCAACCTTCTCAGCTGCTGAAGGTATCACACTCCCAGAAGTGCATTGTCTCTTACAGTTTTTCAGGGCCTCCTCTGTTGGATTTATTTGGTGTTTGATTGATCTTTGATGAATCTGTGTTATGACAGTGAACTATTGTAATGCATTGTGGGTCAACACTAAGTTTACTTTACACCTTTAGTGACATATGAAGGACTTACAAATTTCTATTTAGCAGAAGACAACTGTTTGATGATGTTCCAAACTGTCCTGGACACTTAGTGCTCACACTTCTGAAATGTAAGAGTGCAGTGGAAGCAAACAGAAGCTCTGGTGTTGCCTGCAGACTAAGGCAGATGGTAAGTCCTTACACTCAGCAGTACTCTGTCCAAAACTAGAAGGTTAGGTTAAGCGTGCAGTCAGGCAAAGGAAGTTTATATTGATCATAAAGATCAAAACTTCCTCAGCAGGACTCTTCCGCCCCTTCAGTCAGAACTTTTTTTTTAGCTGGTGCAAGCTAAACTTCTCTGGCTTGATTTCAGAGGATGGGTTACTTAGTGAAAATGTATGGAGTAAAAACTCTACAAAAAGTAGTTGTCAGCCTTCAGAATTTGTTCCTGCGTCTTTAATGTGGCTAGTCTCTCCCCTTTCTCCTCTTACCCACTGTTTCTACTTCTCATTTCCAATCCCAGCCTTTTCACTGGATTAGCTTCTCCTTTCTTGGACAGTTGGTGGCTTGTGTTTATATACAGAAGTCAATATACATCAAAACCTCACAATATGCCAAATCTCACAGACTTAAAATATGTGCCTAAGCTGAGGAATGCAAGAAATAAATTTGCAGAATTAAACTTTTTTTAAGTAATTTATCAGTCCAGTTCCTCTAACTTCACCTTCATCATCCCTCCCTTTCAGCTGATACTAATAATTTACAATACAAACAAGATGAAAAATAGGTCTGTAAAATGGCAGTAAAAAGAAAACTAAACTGAAAGACAGCCAAAACATGAAGTCCAGGTGCACTGTGCAATTAGGATCATTTAATTTTCTGTTTCACAGAGTAAAGGGCTGATCTCTGCAGGTAACTGTGAGTAACTGTGCAAGTAAAAGATCAATTTTTAAGCATTTCTGTTTTGTCCAAGTAATAACTGAGAAAAAGGGATATAAAATCCTTCTTGTTCGCAATGTGACAACATCTGACAGAGCAAGTTTCTCTATACTGCTGTACTGAAAAAATAAAAATCAAAGCAATTCTCATCTTACTAAGAGCCCAGGCCACCAGACATCACAGCTTGGAGATCTTCTGGATCTGCTGCACCCTACCTGCCCAAATGGAATTTCTACCCTTTATTAATCTCTCTGGCAAGTGGTGGGGCTGCCACTATATTTAGCCAGTTCATGCAGGACTGGCTCCCACTGTCTTCAAAAGGCATATCAGGTGCTGATGCCTATTTTTAAACAGGACATCTAAACTTCCCAAGTGTGGTGATCCATGAGTTTGGACACTCTGCTTTTAATCAAGTGAGTTAATTAACTACAGGGTTCTAAAGGAAAAAAAGGCATCAAAGAGGAAGACCAGGCTACAACAAAGCAGCTCAAGATCTGAGTGATAGGAGCTCCTCCTACTTCAAGCACAACTATTCGGGGAAGGAATTTTTTTCCTCTCACCTTATCTATGCCACTGAAATACAGGCAAGGCTTCTTCCTTCCTGCAAGAGGCTGACATCATCTTTTGTTCAAGAAAGTCTGGAGCACTGGTATTTCTCACTCTCAAGTGAAAAGTTATTTAACAGACAAGATTTTGTCCCTCAATAGCATGCCACTGGGAAGATATTAAGAAAGTATTGAAATCCATGACTGAAAGTGACTACAAACTGCTTTACAGGCATTAACAGAATCTTGTAAAATAATTACAACAACCAGCTGTGATAGTGAGCAGTGATGGCAGGTGATAAGTTGGTACAGGATGCAATGGGGGTTGGAAAAATGTAAAAGTATTTTCGAGAGAGATAAAGCACAGTATGCAGAAGTTAGAGTTTGAGAGGACCAATCACAAAACCCAGGATTTCTTACAACCTCACCTCCTTTGTAACCATTGGCCAATAGTCCCTCCAAAGCAGATTACCAGAGTTATTTCTTGTTTCTTATGCTAATGGTGAAAACAACATTCAATACTCAAACCACTGGAGGGGGTGGAGCCAAACAGCTCAAAGTTGTTCAGGTCATTTACACAAACACACATCTTCCTACTGGTGCAAGTCTCGCCTCTAATACAGTGATGCTGTTACTCTGAGCTGGCTGCTGGGGAAAATGCAAGGATTTTCTGTCTGTTCCAAGTAAAAAGCAGATATAAAGAGATATGGGATAAGTCATAATTCTAGCACAAGACTGAGAAGTACTGCAAGTGCTTATCTAGTTCCGTGACACACAGGCAAACACTGGAAACACAGTGAACAAGATGATCAATGGACAAAACCTCTCTATCTGTGGAGGAGATGCACCCACTGTTGATAGTGGGTGTCATGTTCTGGTTCTGCAAAGATAAGTCCTCGGTCTTCTGTTTTCTCTCTCTCTGTCACATGCACACACAAAACGACCCTTAAACACCCACACTTAACAAAGTGTAACAGAGGCCAAGCTTCACAGTCAAAGGTCCCTAAATCTATCCCTTTTCAGATACATGAGATTAATGCTTGCCTGTCCCTGCTGACATTCCAATTTGCTCTCCAGCTTAAAGGCGCTCCTTAAAGCAGCAGAAAAGCTGCTAACTGTCCTTTCTTTCTCCTTTTCTGTCATCTGCTCTTCTCCTTCCATACGTGTATCTGTCCTCTCCCAGATTTTTATCACAGTGTTTCTTTTGTTAAGTTTTTCCCTTCTCAGACATTAAACACGGTCGGGTTTGGTTTTTTTTTATCCTGAAAGAGTGTGACAGTTTTGGACACAGCACTGACTTGCAGCACACACAGTGGACATGAGTCTGTCCACGGAAACCTGATACATCTCCTCTGGTTAAAATAGCACAACTAACTGTAAAATTTCAAAGCAGCTAGACACTGAGCAGCTAATCCTACCTTACTTACCTCCTGCTATATATTCAAAAATAACAACGTTCTCAATGCTATAAGAAAATTCTCACCCCTGGTCTATATTTGTCAGTATCACCCAGAGCAGCCAGCCAGAGACGAGGTCTCATTCTGCTCTGCGTAACACAAACGGCAGATCAGACATTCCTGCTCACGTGGCTTACCAGAAACAGTCTCAGTGCTAAAACTGACCTCACTTAAGTTTCTGTTTCTTTCCACTGATGAAAAGAGACAGCATGACTAGCTCAGATGTCAGCATTTACCTTGTAGACATCTAAAGTTAGCCAAGATGAACCGAGCTCCAGACATGACAAGGAGTAGAGAGGACGGCCCAGTGCCTCAGCAGTACTAGCGGTAGGAAGACAAAGGGTAACCATAAATTAAATACATATTCTGCATGGGAGAACTATAAAATCTGGAAATTTGCCTATGTCCATTTTATTTAAATAAGATAATAAAACTATTGACAAATTAATAATGAACTTCCTATTTGTAGAAGCTGAAAGTCTTAGAGGAAAGACAACTATGGCAATTTGTCCAAGTAGGTACTGCAGGTTTTGATCTCAGCCGCACTGGGTTGAGCATTTACAACTTTTTAGCTTAGTTATAATTAAGAAAATTTTTCATTGCTCAAGTAATAAACAAAAACAGAATAATTCTCTGTATTGTGTCATATGCAGCACATTTGTTTTTATTCACTGTTACAAACAACATCCATGCTTCCAATACCCTCTTCCTTGGTGCTCTGCTGTTTCTTCCACTGATTTTCATTCCTGACCTCTAATGGTACTTTTGCAGGCTAATCACAGCATTACTTTCATTACTGCTTCACTCAGTATGTTTATTTGCTTAAAAAAATACAACATCCCCATTGCAATGAGGTCTGATTCCCCCAGACAGCTTTTGCTGATATTATTGTATGTTTAATTTTGTTTAGTAGCCTAATCCTAGAATACAACTCATCATTTTGGTCAGCCTCCTTTCTGAGCAATCAAGTCAGCTGTTTAAACAATGTGCTTCCACTCCTCATCTTCAAGGTAAATTACTTCATTGGGAAGCAGAGTACCTTTAGCAGCATCTGCTGTGGTTAAATGAAAGGCAAGAGTGAAACTCTCTTGCTGTTTTACAAACAGTGAGCAATTTTTTTTGAACTAACAAGATGATTGAAAAATTGTTGTATAATTTAGGAAGAAAAATCTTTAATTAAAGGAAAAAAAAAAAAAGAAAAACAACTCTCACCCCTAACTTGTTAAACTCAGGCACTACATGTTTTCTGGCACATCCTGGACTAGGATAACAGAGTTCAGAGGCTCACCCACCATTCATCATATCCTGTAAAACCAAACAGGCTTTTACATCCATGCCTCACACTGATTTGAGCAGTCATTTACACCTGTCCCAGGGAAAGGATTATCAAGTCATGGATTTTAAAATGAGAGTGAACTCACACACAAAGTGTAGAACTCTTACAACTCAGTTTTCTTCTGGCTAACGGCTCTTCTTAACATTCATGATACTCATTCATGAATTTAGTTTAAAGAGAATAGTTTCCTTTAACAAATTTAGTCATAGGAGAAAGTTGTAGCACACAAACCTGCACCCTATTTAGTAGAATATCTTCCTAAATGAAAATTCATTAAAAAGTAATTTTTTATGAACTTGTGTGTGCTTTTGCATTTCTGTTTTGAGTTTTCCTTTTATTGTGACAATCATACAAGCAATCAGATAGCCTCATTAAAAAATAATAAGCAGTGCAACATATATGCTAAAGGCGGATTCTGGAAAACACAAAATATTTTTCTTATGTATTGATAAAATGTTGGGCACATTTGTATACAAATACCAAATTTAAGGGAGACTGAAGTTGCAAAGGAATGTCTTCAAGTAGGTATAATCCTGAGCTCTCAGCTCGGGTGTCACGTAGGAGATGGACTCTTGGAAAATTTTGCTCTTTGGATAGATGTGTGGCCTTTTACACTGGTAGTTATGATTCTTGAATGTGATATCAAATGGTACGTGAGCAGATTTGGATGGTCAGCCCTAGTTAAACCTTAGGAAAATGAGAATGGGCTTTTAAGTGAGGGCCAGATTATATTTGGTTAGCAGGTTTTTAAAAGCATGTATGTAAAAGGATACTGCTGAAAAGGAAGTAGCCCAGCTTCAACTCCCATTAACCCTTGACAGGTATGACTTAAAGCTGAAATCTCACACCCTCCCTGGTTTAGCTCTAAGTGCTCAAATATGTACATAGATAATTCTCAAATTCCCAGGGTTTATAGTCCCCAGCTCCATCTAATGAAGAAAAGTCCTCACAGTGTTTATTTTTTGAATGCACTGGAAAGCCTCCTGGCTCTCAAGTCTCTGAATGCCCATTTCAGCCAGCTACCAGCTCATGTCACACTGCAATGAGCATGAAATCTAACTATAAACCACACTTGACCAAATTTGTATTAACAGAGATAAGGGAAGTAAGACAGGCATAAAGGAAACCCAGTTCACAGCTGTGCAGATCATAACTAAAGTGCTACACACAAGAACAACATTTTCTATCAAATTCCATAGAAATTAAGTCATCAAAATAACTCTAGTAAGGAGGATGGTTAATTCCACTAAACAAATGTGATATATACTAAAGGAAGACTACTTCCTCTAAAATGAACAGAATTCAAGAATATCCTCCATGGCTAAGACAACAGAGAACTGTATGACCACAGCAATGCAGTTGATTACACAATTAGACAAACTCTGAAATTATCAGGTGCATTATTATTTGGAAGTGTTTAAAAATCCAAATATTCTCACTCCAAATACACATGGAAGATATATCCTGCCATACACAGTCTTAGGAGGTGAGAGACATAAGTAAGCATAGTACTAGAAAAAAAGATCCAAAGGAAGTGAAACTACTTATTCCCAGTCACAGAAGAGTTCAACAGAAAATTGAAAATAGAGTCACTCCATCCCAGCTCCTGAATGATGACCCTGAGGCTGTACATGATTACAGAAGTATAATAAAATGTTCCATGTAATATTTGCTTTGTCATCCTTCTTGAATAGACACAGATACAATGCCAGGCAGTTCCAGCATTTTTCAAAGAAAAGTTAAATTTTTATTCTTGACCACATCTCTATATTGGATATTTTATGCCTATGAGGAAGAGAGAGAAAAGGTAGACTCGTGTCTAGCTTTGGTGGTGCCAGAGCAGAAATTTCCTACTACAGTATAACTTTGGCCTAGGCCACAGAACAAATTCTGCCGTTTTTCAGAGAACAGGACATAGAGAAAGAGCAGACATGGAAGAAGAAGGGAAAAAGGAATATCCAAGACAGGTTGAAGTTATTGGTTGAGTTGGAGAAAAGAAGAACTAGAAAAAGTGATGAGAGACAGAAAAGGAAAATATCAGCTAAAAGACCTAATATGGCTAAACAAAGTATTAGTCCATGGCTTTAGGAGAGCTCTCCTTCATACAAGGCTCTCAAGACAACTTCAGTAAAGCATTTTCTTTCCTGTGGCACATTTACCAATGGCATCCAAATAACATCAGGCTGCACTGAGCATAGTCAGGAATGAGCTGCCTCACACAAACTCAGCTGATGAAGACCTGCTGCCACACTGCTAGTATATAGTGTTTTCCTGTAGTGAGGGAAAGGAATAAGAAGATGAAAAGCCTGGGGAAACAGACCCAGCTCCAATTCATTTTTTCTCCACGGTGGTTCACCTGTCAGGGTGGCATACAAGCATACACTGGTCCATTCTGACCACAATTAGACCCATTCAAAGAATATTTTCTTTGCCAGACGCAGTACCATTCTAATCACCTACACCACCCAGTTTCCAGCTATCGTGCCAAATAACAGTTAGACACACTTAATATTATAAATAATAATCTCACCACCAAATTAGTGTGAGCTTTTGCCTCAGTGTGGACATGACACTCCATAGGAATAACAATTAGAGTAAGTTAAGCATACAATAACCAGATTTCACACAAAACATACATCTGCTGATGCATTTGTTTTTCCCATCAATCACAAGTACTACTCTTTGACAGGAAATGAGAGCTGAATTGTTTATTGCCTCCAAGAACTATAGTTTCATCCCAAGGCAACATCCAATAAATACAACAATACACCCATTATGCAAAGATCTACTTTGTAGGAGGACGAGTGCTGTCCTTGTGTTTGGTCTCATATTCACCAAGTTCTATTGGTCATTAAAACTTGTTCCTCCCCCAAAAAGAATCAAATATTATTAATAGCTAAGACATAAGTAAAGATCAGACTTATTACAGGACAAACTAAACTCACAACACATTATCTTCTTTTTGATGTTTAGCTTGGGGTATGTGAAGAGAAAAATTAATACAAGGTGAAATAGATAAACCTTATATGCAAAATTGTTTCTCAATACTGTCAATTTGGATGAAGCAAAGATGAAAACCCAGCCCATCAGCTCACAGGATGAGAGTTGAGCTATCTTTCTGCAGTCTCAGAAACAGCAAAATTTGAGCAGTAGCAGAAGGCTCAAAGAGCTTCAGACTGCTAACTCCCTGTGGTAGTCTGCCAAGCCAGCTGTGGGAATGGTGTGGTTTCTCCTTGGTAAAAAAGAAAACCAGAATTTGAGTAAAACATGCCACAGTCTCGACAAGTGCTGTCAGAGAAACAACATGAAGAAAGAGCCAGAATCTGAAATGATGTTGGTGCTTAGGCTGCGTTTTCTTGCCCCAGGAAGAACTGGGAGAACCATGACTGACATAAAGGGAAGTTAAGACAAATCCAAGAGTCAGGTGTAAGGGTAAATACAGCTACTGAACACGACCAAAAGGTTCTCTGAGAGCTGATTCCTCTGAGTTCCCACTGTTTAGATAAAACAAGGGCATAGCTATGGTTTCCTAAGAGAGCAGCTTCTGAAGTTCATTTGGTGTTTCCGACTGGCCCAATCCAGGAACTTCAACCCAAATCCAACACTTAAGAGAAATCTCACCTTCATTATACACACAGCTGAACATCCAGTAAAACTATACCCAGGCCAAGGCAATGATCTGCCAGCATCTCTCACAGTAGGACTGCCATGCAGAGGTGCTGGGCACCATTTGTGGAAAAGTGTTCACGTGGGGCAAACCAAATACCTATTCTTGTCTTCCCTCTCCACTTCCCAGCTGGTAGCCTGCCTCCAGCTCCCTCCAAGTGGTGAACCACTGCATGGCCAGCAGCTGCAGCCCTAGCAGAGCCACCCAAACTCTGTGCTGTCACTCCAGCAACTTCTTGCTCCATAAACGAAAAGAAAGACAACAGAAAATAAAAATGAGAAAAATGAGAAAAGAAAAATCTGGAGAAAGGCATGTAGAGAAGGTAAAAAAATGATCAGGAAGAAAACCTGTTGCATGACAGCAAGATAAAAAACAAGTTCGGAAGGGGCAGAGGGGGATGAAGGTGTTACAGTGAGTACACAAGAGTTGAAGAAGAAGATAAACAAGCATCTTTTCCTACACAGGGTTCTCCACAGAGATGCACAAGGAAAAAATTTGCCTCCGTTTAGAGCGAACTACTTCCATTTACCTCCACAGAGCATCAGCTTCCAAGTTTCTATCTTAGTTTTATCTTTCCCTATCTGTGTGTGAGGCAGCAACATTTGTGTGAAAGTGCAGCCACCTGCAGCTCCCCACACACAGCGGTGCTGCAGGGACCGGCTACGAACCACGGCGCTATCGGCCAGTGGGAACGGCCAGGGCTTGGCCCTTTTGAAAGGGGTTTTTCACCTGGTATCACAGCAGGAAATGTCACAGTCTATTACACAGACCTCAGATACAACAAAACAGTGTATTCATTTCTATTCTAAAGAAATTGCCATGTTCATTTGGACATGCCTATTAAGTCTTAAGAAAAAATAAATTTGGGCAACTGCCAAATTTAAAGCCTTGTGTTTGATAATAATTTTTTTTTCCCCCAAGTAGCATAATGGGCCTAATCCATATTGTGGGCAAGTATCCTGTAAAATTTAATTAAAAGCCCAAAGCTGGTAAACAAAGTGATATTTATGACACCAAAGACATACCAGAGTTTTGCAAGGTTTCAACGTAACTCAAGTCACAGGTGGTGCATAGTCTGTAAAGCTGTAGCCCTTTGCAGTAACTACCCACTATACTTTTTTTGTACATGTTAGTGGGGCTCAGTGTCCCTAAATGTTTCCTGGAGGAGGAGATGAAATAATTATCTTGGTGTACTCTAGCCTTCACTAAACAAAAAAATATTTCCATTTCCATCCTTTGGGATTTCATACGCCCTGAAGTTTGATGGTTAAGAGTACTGTACTAAGCACTAAGACAGATCATAAAAAAGGTTCAGGCTTTTCTCCAGGGAAATGTTATGCTGTGATCTCACTGTTTTCCCAGATAAATTTCATTGCATTGTTTCTTTTGCAGCCGTTTTAGACCCATGTGAATGCCATAGCCAATACCAGATGTGCCTCCACGCACTTGCAAGAGAGCTCTGAACAAAGAAAATCCAGGAGAGCTGGAGTTCTGCTTAATGAGAACAGCCCTGGGACAAAGCTTTAATAGTTTAACTAAAATTACATTCAAAACTTAATTAGCAGAAGCTCTGAACTCACAAGCCGTGGCCCATGAGTTCTAATACACTAATTAGCTAAGACACCCTTTAAAGCCAAGTATAGCTAAACCTTCTTGAAGAGCTGTCACGTGAGTCCTTGGATCTGAGACAACATTTGTGCTGCACATGGGAAGTTCAGCATTATTTCACTGCAGCGCTGTTGCACATACAATTACTGTAGGGCCCAATTACTTGGGGTAACAAATAAACTATAAAATGTTCATAGCATATAGTTCTATACACAAGGAAAGATCAAAAGCCAACTTTTAACATGGGCTGTAAGCAACTTACACTAGTGAAAGGTGTCCTTGCCTGTGGCAGAGGGGTTGGAACTAGATGGTCTTTAGAGTCCCTTCCAGCCCAAACCATCCTATGATTCTATGATGATTCTACAACTTACACACAGTAATGTGAGCCACAACCTTGGACAGCTGGACAATAATTTTGAAAACTTCAGAAAAATTACATCTTAAAGAAGAAAAAAAAACAGTCATGAGTAATATTATTTTTCTCCTAAAAATCTTCCTGGCTCAAACAAAACATCCAGTGATCTGTTTAGACAATTTTCAAACTGTTTTGTTTCAATTTCAATTTTCTCTACATGTTTACTTGCTATAAATGAAATAGTGGAACAAAAACATTGCTCAAGCACTAGAAATAAAGATTCATTTCAAACACAAAAATCAGACGTTTCAGCAATTTTGAATAAAATGTGACATTTTTTTAAATTAGGCTTTCTGACACAGTCTATTTTGACAAATTATATTGTCTGGGAAATAAAATTCACAGTACACTTCCAAATCAGCCTTGGGTTGGCTCACTATCTTTAGTAACATTATTTAAGCAAGATCATTGGTTTCAGCAGGAAATTCAGTCAAGTCCAGGTTTCAGGATATGAAGAAGTACTGCAAGGTATCACAGAACCTCACAAGGAATATATGCACATTTTTTTACAGTAAAATTTTCCCTTCCAAAGCAACCCTGGAAAAGGTTCAAAACACCTTTTTGTTATGTTGATACAAACATGTATTTCAGCTGTTACCATTTCTGCAGCACTGTATCATGGAAGTTTTCAACATGCCTTAAACAGTGGGGAATGGGAAAGAAAATTTAAATCAGGGACATCAGGGCAATTTGTATTTATTAAGGAGACTATCCTACAGTCTTAAAGAGAAAGAACAAAAGGAAATTTTACACTCCTGTGACAGATTTCCAGTCACTGAAATCCATTGTGCTTAATCTATTTATCTTTAAAGGACAAACACAGGTATTGCCAGGATTTGGATCTGTTGTGCCAGACAGGATTTGTTGTGCCAGTGGTTGAAACCTGATGCTTCTATGAACCCACCATTAGTTTTCTTTCTCTGAGGCCTTGTTTTTGCTTCTAAAAAGGTGTGTTTCTCCATTTCAAGATAATTAACTCAGGCTAAAATTAAATGCAGTTTGCTACCCAAAGGTTAAGCAACAGAACAGGAAAACTGGGCAGTCTCCTCTTTCTCTGTTCCCCAAAGCAATCAAAAACCCTGGAGTATTGTTGGGTTATTTTATTTTAATGGATCTTGGTCAGTTTATAAATATGCTTATATGTCACGGCTGTCTGTATCCACAGACCCAGAGCATTGCTCCAGCCTTTTGCCTCATTTTTTCTAATGCACATAATGACATCCAAGATTGAGATGTAAGGTTTTTAAATACATGGCCAACTAGATAAAGTCACCCCTGGCTGCTGCTGACCTTGTGTAGCCAACTCTTGGGTAAAGCTGAAGCACCTTGTCTTCACTGTGCTCTCACCTCAAGGTGGGACATAGAACCCTGAATTTTAAACGCTTCCCCTGGAGTGATGTCCACTGTATCCCACCCATCAACACCCAGATAATACAAACTAGCAAACTTTGTCAAGTGACAAACACAGTGTGCTGTAGTAACTACTCACTGCATACACAGTCTCGGAACTGGAGCCCTTATCCTGCATGTGATCAGAGCCCCTGGAGTCTAATTCACCACATGGAACAACAGCTCAGCCCAGCCCTGTGACACGGACACTGGGCATCCACTCTGCTGTCACCAAACACTGTCGAGTACCAAGCAAACATCAAACATAACACATGGCAACAATCCTGTCATGTGATGACTAGTGTTTTACTGTGGAACTGTATAAAACTCACACTGACACAAATCCATAGCTAATAGCTATTAGGGTGGTTACTATCTGCATAAAGTGTCCTTCTTTTCAGCTTTATAGAATGTACAAGAGATCCACAAAACATCAAGGGAAATCTTAACCAGGAGTGCAGAAAAACTTACTCCCAACAGGTTGAAACTAATAACCAAAAAAAAAAAAAAAAAAGAGAGGAGTACATCAAAGTACAGTATTTAGTTCTGCTTGTATGTGTAAAGCTCTAAGTCTTCCCTTGCGGATACAGAGTTGTGATGTTTGCTCCTGCACTGTGCTGCCTCCGTTAAACCCACAGAAAGAGTTCAGGCCTCATGATAACTTTGCAACTGCTGATCCAGTAAGCTGCTTAAAAGACTCTTGATCTCTCAAAGCAAATTTTTTGCTTCCAGTTTCAAGTTACATTCCCTATTTCAAGTGACTGATAAAAAGGAAGAATCAAGGGGGAAAAAAGGAAATTTAAAAAAAAAAAAGTTAAAATGAGACATGAAAGCTTTCCACAGAAATCAAGCAGCAAGAATTCAACAGTACACTATTCAGATTTCAGTCCAACCTGTTCAAGGTAATAGGTGGGCAGTAAAATGAAGTTAATCTTCCCCCTTTCTCCTGTAAGTAAATGCAGAAAAGAGACTAGCTGGATCTGCAACACACAAATGAGTTTCAATTGCAGCCACAGCACTGTCTGCTGTTCTGCAGTTGTGAAGAAATGCTTCATATCACACTGGCATAAAGAAAAATCCATGGAGAAAGAAGACTCATGAGGGTCCTTATCCTGCCTCCCTTCCTAATCTTCTTTAGTCCCAAGGAAGAGATAGAAAATGTAAACCACTTTTAGATTGCATTATCAACTCTAGGCAGACTGTCCCAACCAAGAGGGTACTCTACAGAGGAGCTTGACATAGGACAGGTTGAATTACAGAGTCCACATGTCCTCTCAAATCCAAATATTTCTTTCCATACCAGGTAAACAATGAATAAGCTGCTCTGTAACAATGATGCCCTCAAGGCCCTCCAGCAATTTTATTTATGCAATTTACATTTCACTTAAATTACTTTTAATGAGACAGAGTTGAAACAATACCAGTTCGTATTGCCAGCCATCTCATTCCTGAATATAATGTGACTAACAGCACTACTTCCTAATAATCCAACTTGCTTTGCAATTAATGCAGCTAGGCTTTGCAAAAATTGCACAAGTTGTATGAACAAGGATGAGACATAAAAGCCTCAGGCACACCAAAACAAATCTCTCCTTTTCACACATTCACTCCCAAAGTGCTTGTGTAAATACCAAAAAAATCTGGCTCATTTTCATGATATTTAGGCCATAGGAGACCAGGAAGTGGCAACATTTGGATACTGCTGTCATGCTGAAATCATGAGCATATGGGAGAAAAATAAAGGCTATAAATAAAATATATAGATGATTGAAGTCAATGAGAACTGCACATATGTATCCAAGGACTTTATTTGGCCCATAAAATGGAAAATGCATCAGTTAAAACCACAACAGAAATGGATATAATTTGTCAGGTCCAAATGCAAGAATGCAAATGGAAATGACAGACAGAACACTAAAACCTCAAAGAGGATCTGCAATAGACATCAAAATACTTACAAAAATTACAGAGAAACATCCTTGGTGATAAATAATTGAGGATAAGCCTGTTAATATAATTAACTCCTCAAGTGCAGGAAAAGTAAAATAAGAGTACAGAAGTTAGGATGTGAAAAGAGATTTATCACAAGCAGCATGCACAAATCCAGCAGGTTACCATGCCAGCTGGTCTAACCACTCATGTCTCCATCAGTTAAACAGCCATGTGCTTTTATGCAAAATATGACTAAAAATCACGCAGCAGCATGTGGAATGAATCAATAATTGAGCAAATCTGCTCTCTCATTAACAGTTTTCAAATTTCTTAGGATGTCAAAGCATAAACAGAGTCCTTGGGCAGTCAGATGATACACCACTGACCTTTATGCAGTCAGGGTAGACATGTTTAAACCATAGTGCAGGCAAAGCTTCCTCTTTCTCCTTCAAAATTGGGTTCTAAAGCAAGGCTTGTCCCTGAATTACATTTTTGAGAGCAGCAGTTGGTGAAAACAAACATAGCTGTCTTCCTGCCAGAGCTTGATGAGCTCCTGTTGGAGATAATAAGGATGCCCCTGCAAAAGACAGGCAGAACTTGCCTCTTCTGGGAAATGGAGGTGTAGACAGTGACCACTTCAGAGTTTGTGTTCCCAAGTGCCTTGTCAAGGCTCAGGACAGGTACTATTTCACTTCAGTCATGTCTAGCAGTTATTCTCCTACCTTTGGATCTCACAGTATCTCTGGATACAAGATGGCTGTGTCTGTCCACCACAGACTCTGCCAGTCCATCAAAGAGCTCAGCCTTTCCATTACGTGACTCTCAACTCTGATGCACACAACATATTGGCTTCAATCTCTCTTTCAATAAGGGATTCTTACAGGTATCAGGGCTCTCTTGTTTCCTGTGTAAGCCCTCAGATCTAGAAAGAAAGAAATTTGCTGGGATTTATATTCCTTTTCCGTTTTTCTGAAGCTTTTGGTATTCTGTCTTTATCCTTTATGTCTGATGATTTGAATATCACTATTCTGACAGACATATCATTTCCCTTCTCACAACTGTTTCTATTACTCTTTCGACTTCGAATTGATCATCATTTTTATTGAAGTGCAACATTTGAACCAACAAGATGTCTAAAAAGATAATCAAGACTCCTTTTCCTACATTTTCTTGTCACTTGGTAGCCTATTCCAAAGGCTTCAATTCCAAAGGGCTTCTATTCCAAAAGCTCTTTGAACTACAACTCCTCATTCACTTCTGGAAAACTTAAGGTTGGATTAAATGTCTTATATTGCTTCCTGTTACAATCTTAAAAGGACTCTTTTTTGACTTACATTACTTTTTTTCCATTCTTCATACACTTATCTGTCATTTGCATTTCAGTAGCTCTTGGAGGTCCCAACAAAACTGTAGACACCATTACAGTCCTGGAACAGAGGGGCTCTGCCCAGGAGATAAAAATGGAGAGAAACGAATATCTTTATGGTAAGGATGAACAACATGTAAAATACAGAAACAAGCTTGTCCAAGCTTACAAGGAATTCTCTGAAAGACACAGAAAGTAAGCAGATCTCCTAAAACTGAAAGGTTACCCATCTTCTCTTTCTGATATTCTATTTTCCTAGTCCCATCTGGTCTATTCAATTATGCGAGACCAACATATAAATGGCTGTCATTTGCTTTTGCAGTCTCCAAAATCTGTTTTTCCAGCCGTCAAAGATGGAGCTGCAGTAAACCAAAAGCACTTGATTTTGAAAAATGAGTGAAAGAAGTGAATTGGAATGTATGATCTCCATTTCCATACAGCAGCACCTCAAGGTACAGTGGACTAAAATGACGGTCAAAAGAAATTGATATTAAATATTAAACCAAGAAAACACATGCTCTGAAGAACAGAACTTCACTTCTAAGCAAAGACTGGATATTATTTTTCACAAAAATACATTTATTGTTGAATGTCTTATATTAAAAAAATATTTAAAAAATATCTACAAGAACCCCAGCCTGGAGCATAAAATGGTTTATGCAACAAATACTTGTGAAATGCCTACTTAAAAAGTTAAACCCCCTGGAGGGCTTGTGAATCTTTTAGTTGTAATGTACCCCTGGAGGATTTTATTTTGTATCCGCCTAGCCTAAAGTTAAAGAGTACTTTTTGAACATGTTTGCTTTACTTGAAGCTAAAATCTGGGTTACTTGGGGGAGGGCAATGGAGAGTCTAATAAATCTTACAATATACTTCTTGGCAAGAAAACTACTTACTGGTGTCATGAAGAAACAACTTTACTGCTCTCTAAAGAAATATTGGTTTCAGAAGTTACTATTGTATTCAAGACACATGGAAGCTACATTAAATCAAGTTGTGAAACATACTTGGTAATACATGTTTTAAAAAAAAAAAAAGTTAAATCCTGAAACAGATTCTGTCATATAAAAAAAAGAAAAAAAAATAAAGCAGTTTCTGAGGCTTCCATAAATTTTGAAGGAGGAACTTTAAAACTTGGGTGTTCCTCTCCATAAGTCACATTCCACAAGGAAATAGCTTGATTTTATGTATATACTTTTACCATTCAAACTTCAGTGTTTTTTTTTTAAGCTTCTATTTTCACCATTCAAAACCATGTATATCTATGCACAGGAAGCATGATGAGGGACACACTTGCTCTGAGAACACCAGCTAGTGTATGTTTTCTTACTCATATTTGGGCAAGAGCCCTAACTCTTGGCTCACAACACTCTCAGTTACTTTCTTCCCCAAACACTGCATTCACAAATGGATCAGCTAATTAATCTAGACACAATTAATTAAGGCCACCAGCAGCAGAACAAAATTGCTTTGCCAGTTGCCTATGCATCTGGATGTCCTCCCACATGTTGTCCCCAGAGGAAAAAGCTGAGAGGCCCAATCTTTACAAAAAAATCAACTGTAAAAACAATAAAATGAATTTAGACCATCTGAAAGAAAGCAGATTGAATAGACAATTTATCCTCAGAACAGACACAGCTCAGATGACAGCAAGCTTATGTTCTTCCATGGTGCCATGTTCAATTCCATACCTGAGGGACTGCCAGCACAAGGGAAAAAAGTTGAATTCAAAGCCCCTGAATTTCTATGTTTTCAGTTTGAAGATGCCTGAGAATGTGGCATGAGAGCAAATGCCACAACTGTCCTTCTATGGCACATTTGGTAGACTGGTAACAAAACAATGCTTCTTTGGGAGTGGTATTAGTAGCTATATAACTGGCTATGAACCAGAGACTTCCTCACACGACTAAAGAAGTTAGCTCAGGAAAACCAAGAAAATAATTTTTAGGGAAAAAAAAAAAAAAAGAGCTCCATATGAATTAGACTCTGATACTCACAGTCTATGTTTGTTAATTCCACAATACACTTCCTATCCCAAAGCTGGATATAGCAGGTACAGCCTGAGCCACATCATACAACTTTTGTCTTGTTAATCCTCTGTTGAATTCGGAGTACATTGCCAAATTATGGTCAGTTAGGCCAAGTTTGTCTCTTTTTTTTTTTTTCCTAAGAGTACGAGTCTAATGATACAGAAAATTACTTCTCCAGCTGCTAAAATGCATCCACCTCTAGGCCAGAACTGAAATCAACAGCTCCTAAGAGGTGCAGAACAATATTGTATCCTTTTCCTCAATGTGACCATATTGAAAATTCTATATATAGAACATTTTCAACAGACATTTTATGCAGCAAAGATTCCTTAAGTGAGAATACTGTTTCCCAATCTAGCCTTGTATTTCTGCTTCCTCCCCCCCATTCTCATGGCACTGTGGTCAACAAAAAGAAGAGAGGAAGAAGAGATTAAAAAAAAAAAAAAAGAGAAAAACCCCTCAACACCTCAATGCCCGCCCTTCAATGAGCCTTTCAAAATATCTCAATTCTAATGCATCTGAGCAGTAAACTCCTTTACTGGCTACTGAAAATTGAAATTAAACAAGCTTCAAATTCCAAAGTAAACTTTATCAGGAACCACAGAATAATTGTCTCAACTCTGCAAATTAGAATGAATATTTAATGTTACACTGCTACCACCACAAAAGGCCTACTTCTTTTGATAAAGACACTGATTTATCTCGAAGTGTCCTGGAAGGTTGAGGCTGAAATATTATAACAGAAACTGGCTTGGATCTGTGTTTCAAAAATGACAAAAAAATTATCAACCCTCAATTCTTAACTGCCTTACATTAGTCTTCCAAGTTAAAAGAGGGATTAAAAACATCACTAAAGTAAAGCAAGAAAATACCAGACATGCTGGATTTCAAGCACAGTCCAATTTTATCTCCTAATTATTTAAAATGCAAGCTGCCAAGTGCATCAACCATTATGACAACAAAAATCTCATCCAACTTTGCAGCAACAACAACAAAAAATGTTTATCAGAGAGGTCTAAACCACAGACTCCTTTTGTAAATTTGGAAGCAATTCCAGAGCTAGTGCCATATATCTCAAAGAAAAAGATAAACCCTCACTCATATTTTTATGTAACAACAAATGGATCAGCAGTCTTGATGAAAAAAATTAAAATCCTTCACAGTTGAAGCCACAAGACTTCAACAACAACTACTTCTTATCAGGAATATTTCCACTAACATAAATGCAAGTTAAACTCTTGGCAGAAGTGTCCTGAGTCGTTTGTGTCCAGAGCTAGGAACAAAGCTGGCTCTCAAGGGTTCTGAGCACTCACTTGCTCCTTAGAAAAAGGAAACCATTTGCCACCTTTGAGAAGGGACAAAGGATTTTGTCCCCTCCCAAATCATCTCTGGCTTCCAAAAACCTTGTATAGAAATGGAAGCCAAATGGCATCTCAGAACCACAGACTGAACAGTGAACTGAAGACTTAAATAGTATATGTGTGAGAACAAGACGAAGACAAACACATTTGAATCAGGAGGGAAATTTCACCTTCTTACCCACCACTCACGTTTTTTCAAATGCTTCTTTCTGGAGGACAAGCTGGCTCAGCAGATCAGAAAGGAAAACAGTGTCTTTCAATAACAGGCTGCTGTTCCAAATCCAGCCCAGTCTTATGGTGGCTGAAAGCTATTATCCAACAGGTGGCCAATGTTGAATGAAATCGGAATTTCACTTCCAGTTTCTGCTAAGTAAGTGTCTGCAACACAACTGGCAGTTTCACCAGACAGGCCAAGTCCTGGCTCTCCAAGCCATGACCAAGGTGTGCTGCCAGGGCAGGACAGTGGCTTACACTTGTTTTGTGGCAAAGAACTTCAATTATGCAGTGCTGTTAAATAAGAATTCAGAGCAAGTTTGTGTTTTTAAAAGAAAGATTAAGAGGAGAATTCTATATACATGACTTTTGCCTGATTAATCCCAGCAACAGAATATATCTCTAGCATGTTTGCACTATATAATTATTACATCAAATGAAACTCGAAACATAACCCTTAAATTTTGTTGGAAGCTAGAAGCTGTAGGACCTTGCCATCTGATACAGCCTTGCTATCATGGTTTATGGAGCAAATGACTAAGTTAAGAATTTTACTGGATGAACCTCAGTGCTTCAGGCTAGTTTCTCAACATTAGGTCATCTGAGAGTATGGCTACATGGCAGGCATTCCACAGTAATAGCTCATGTCAACACTTCCACTGGGGTAAATAAAGGCATAAGCTGCCTCAAATTACCTTGTATTTACCATGGGATACAAGGGAATGCAGACAGAACTTCATGGAGCAGCCAGTTACTGGTGTGTCCACAGCCTCACATACCCAGAGACCACCTGCCCCAAAACTGCAACCAAACTCCCATATTAGCCTTCAAGGTACTTGATCCTAAGAGATCTCCACTCTAGCCAGGCACAGTGTGCTACATGGATAAGAAGGGATGAGGTGGAATTTAACTCTCCCAGGACTGCCATTCCATTCTTTGACTGGTTGCCAATGCATCCTGAGTGCAGACAACCTATTTTAAGATTCCTCTGACATTGGCTGTCCCTATATGCTTAAAGGGAAAGGCAAACCACCATCCAAAAGAACAGCCCCCAGGAGAAACCCAAATAATTAGCAACATGTGTTTTGGTACTGAAAGGTGCAGAGAACATGGTTTTCCCTTTCAAGGCATATGAAGGAAAAACGTTGAAAAAACAGGGAACTAGATACTGTTTTCTCAGCAATATTTAGTCTAACAGCCTCCACCTACGGTAACTTTTGCGCTGAAAGAAATACACTGTGTAAACTTTTAAACTTTCTTTTCCTTTATATCTATCCAGTGTCTTTTCTCAAGAGTATTCAAAAAAGCTGAAAAAAGGTAGCATCTCCTCAGGTCACTCTACAGTAGGAAGTGTCTTCTGAGCCACAAGAGTCAGAATCACAACTTCCAAAGCTGTGTTTTCACTTATGTGTTATTGATGACAATGTTATTGATGATCCAGTAACAAAGAGAATAAACCCCACATTGTCAAGACTCTGACAAAACATATATATATACACACACGCATTCATTCAGGAAAAAGAAGGTAAATTTAAAACAAGTATTTCAATAAGTAAGTGTTACAAAATGGTATTTTTCCTCCTAAATACATGGATAAAGGACCTTTTGCTAGTTTCTGAATTTTGCTTTCACAGCTACATCATCAAGCAATGTCTTACCCAATAAAAATATTTCTGCAAAATTTAATAACTACATCTATTGCACCTTGTCTGAGATTCAAAAGCCTTGGAAATTAAAATATGGCAAGAGTAGAATTTATGACAACTCTGTGAAGTAATGTCTATGCATTCATTCCCTCTTAATGTCATGATTAATTTACTGCTAGGACTATAACAAACTTATTTTTAAATTACTGGTTCTCCCACAAAACAATGCCCACCCACAGAACTCAAGCTGTTGGTCCCTGTGCATGCTGAGCTGTTTTCTGCCCTCTGAATGATGGCAACCAGAATAAAAGTCAACAATTCTTGGATGTGTTAAAAGCTTCAAGCTCTTTGCAGCACTCTCCATAAGCCATAAGCAAATGTGATATTGCAAAATGGCTTGTCATCACCCTCTTCCTGCCCTTCCCAACACATATATTCCTCATGAAGGGATCTTTTCTCTCCAATAACACCTTTGAGATACTGAAAACTTACTGCTCTGTTATAGGAAATAGCAAGGGAAGATGTCTGCTCTTACACAAACAATTCTATTTATGAACTGAAAACAACTTCCAGGGTTGGCATTTCCAATATATTTATTATTTCAAGGATAATTAATCTTTATAAAGGACAAATCTCTGAGTTATAAGTAACTGCTGTCAGCATAATCTGTTAAAGCCATGCCTAAAGTAACAACACTTCTATGTTGAATCATATCATGTACAAGATATTCACTGAAAGGCAGAAAAATCACATAAATCTGAATTTTGTGTGCATCTATGTCAACAATTATTCTATATTTTCAGTAGAAGAAAGTGAAATGGACAGAGTTTAATGGACTCAATGTTGCAGACCCTTTTGCATTACATACTTGAGAATGTTGAGTTGCACATTGTGCAGTTTTAACAATTCTGAGTGGAACTAAAACCTGTACTGTTTTCCAGTAATTATTCCACATTCAAACAGACCACCATTACCATGTCTTTGCATCCAGTTTTTCCCAAGTTCCCCCAGTGTTACTCCTGATCACATTCTTTCACAGTTCTAAGTAACCCCTTTCAAGCATCAAATGATCTAGACTAAATTCTCAATCATTACCTCAGTATTTACTGGCTTTCTTACATATGGAAACTGATTGCAATAGGTACATCAGAATAGCTGCTCTATCACAATAAAAGTCTGCACAAGTAAGCACATAAATTACTTATAAACAATAGTACTTTTTATTCTTTCATTCTATGTCTATATCAAGAAGTTTTATCAGCTTCCCTACATATATAAGCAGCGTGTAATTTGCTCTTTCAGTAATCTCAGTTCAACCACCTTCAACTCTTCTGTGAATATCTTCAAGGTCTTTTTGGGGGTTTCTTTTGGAACAAAAGGATATTGAAATGGTGGCAGATATTATACCTGTGTGATAAGATCTCTACACACATGCAAAACACTACCAGACCTGAACTGGCCCCAGCATTTCACCTGAAATACGTGTAAACTCACCACATATGTCTGTACCCACACATCTAATAGTGCTACAACAAGCACTTGCAAATTCAACAAGAAATGACAGAGCAGAGTAAGAAGACTTTAGATCCATGCTGGTTTCTGAAGAAATTATGTCCCCTGCAATAGCCCAAAAGGAACAGCAAGTAACAACTCAGCTGGGGTTATAGCCTGCACTCTTTGATACTTCCTACTGATTTTTAATAATTCCCTAATGAGGGGTGCAAAAAGACAGCAAAAGGAAAAGGATTTCTCTAAAGGTCACATTCAAATACTTCTAAACAAGTGATTATTTTCAATTCTGACCTCTTGGTATCAACTGGAACTTTGCCTGAGAAAATGGTTTCAGGACTCTGCCCACTGGTTTGTTTGTACAGTGGTACAGGAAATATGTAAATAGATTAAATTTATGACAACGTGCCAAGCATTTGAGATTGCTGTTTCTGTAATATTCTCTGCTACACAATTGTAACTGCCAGAGCCTAACTCTGGGAAAGTCAGCACTAAAACCCCCTCTGAAAACAGACACCTTGCAGTGTCCGATGGGTTTGCTTGCCACCATCCCAGGACCATCACACATGTTCACGCATTATCAGCCTTTGCTCAGAATGAAACCAGTCTGAAATGACATTAAGTGCCCCACACCAGGCCACAGATACAATGGATAACAGCCCAGGGGAAAGCATGTTCCATTCCTAGCCAATTTGTTCTGTTCACTTTGGGGTAATTAATTCTCGCTGCCATTCATAAATCGTATTTTCTGACAAGAATTCAAATTTAGAGCCCTAACCTCCCACTCTATAAACATACTGTCCAGTCAGACCCAGCTTAACAGATCAGAGCAGACAGCTCTTTACCCAAAGTGAGAGCTGAAATAAAGGTTCTGCTCACTGCAGGACCTAATTCTTAGTGTTCGTCTTTCCCACTGCAAGTTCTCCAAAACCAAGGATACTCATTATTTAGTTTCACCGTTTCCCATCTAGTAATTAATTTTAATTATTTGAGTTATGAAATGTAACAAGCTATCAAACTGAAACAAAGAAATTAAAGCTTTCCTAAAAAGATAGCATGATAGGGCATTTACTTTCTTCTCTGTAAGAACATGTAAGTTCTCACTTCAACAGAATTTATGAAAGAAATATTATTTTTAATAGACAACACTGCATTTTCAGCTCTAGTAGGCCTAGTCAAGTTGTCCTTATTTGCCTGAACATTCAGAATTTGCCCAGTAAAAAAAAGGATCTGACTCACTGAAAAAACGCACTGAAAAAGTGAGACTTGCACTACTAGCACAGAACATCTTTCAAGCCACATGGGTGAATTTAACATTTATATCCTTGCTAAGTAGACACAGGCTCAAACCAAAACCGCACATATGGGGAAAGTCTGAACCCAGATCAGAATTTTATAGCTCACACCCCAACTCTCCTCTTAACAATGGTTGGAAAATGCTTTTCAAAACTCCTACGATATTTGTTCCATACACAGGAAATGAGTTTAATAGTACATCTTTGGGGATTAGCTTTGTTTAGCTGTCCAAGGCTTTGAGTCAAACTCTGTAGATAGTAATTCTTTAGTTTCTACATCCTGATGGGATGCATCTCTTGCTCACATGGTCATTCACCTTAATCCCTGTTAACTTTATAGGATGCTACACTGCACAAATCACTGACTGTAAAGGAAGTCCTTTATACATGTTTTTTGGCCTTCCTCTATTCACAGCATGAAAATGGTGAAGAAAAATATACTGCTGAAGCATGGGAATTGGGAAGTTGGATAAAAAGTATTACACTCTTATAGAGGAATTCTTCATTTCTAGACAACACAAAGCAGCTCTCGAGGATGAATTTAGTGCTTTTCTACTTCAGCATAGTGGGCTGTATTATGACCATATAATCCACTGCTAGCAAGGCAGCAGCTGAGAACTGCACTGCCCTGGAGCAGTCTCAGAGATGACTAGGATTCACTGAATCACAGTTTCCTTTCCAATTTCCACTCTGCCTCAAGGAAGGCAGCAAAGTACTGCCTCTGCACTGTCCTCTTCCTGAAATGATTTTGCTTGTGAGCTGGGTTATGCTTTACTGTCTTTCCACTCACAAAGAGGCTAATAAGGAAGTAGGAGATATGAGGAGATATTCTTTAAGCTCCAAAGATACGTATATGATACATAGGGGTTTTGTTAGCACCCTGTACATTGGGAATGGTATGGTAAGGTATAGTTGGGCAGTAGATATGGTACATACTTGCCTTAAATGTTAGTTTGCTGTGCTAGCCAACACGAGATGGAAAAAGGATTCTTGGTGTTCCACGCTCAAATGTGCACCCTGCTAGTTAGACCCCCATATGGCTTTGTTTCTCCCCCAAGTTTTAGTTTCTGAACAATGTAGCATTTAGATCAAGCTAAGGGAAAGGCATAGCTGTTAAAATAGAAGCATCTAACACATACAGTACTGAGACCTGAGGAACTGGAAGGGAAAGAAAGAAGCACAGTGTGATCCATGGACAGTAGGTGGAAAAGAAAACTTTCAGTGTCCAAAGGGAGAGGGGATGAAAAAAAAAAACACAACAACAAATGCCCATATCCAACACACAGGCTAAAGTACAATGATTTCGGCCAGACTGACCACACCCTCCAAATCACAGAGCTGCTAGCTTAAAATCATCCTTACAATTAAATATTCAGAAAAGTCATCCTTAAATACTTAATAGTAGTGTTTGAGATGCCGTTAGACCGGCAGAATTTGTCTGATTTCTGTTCATATTTGCAAGGAGTGGGGAGAAGGGAAGCTACAGGCTGGGATGTGCCTGGCTGCAGCACGCAGCCGTGGGGGTGTGCTCACTGCTGCCAGGCTGACAGGACAATAAGTGCCTCTTCAGCATCACACATTTAACTGTGCTCTCTATTGTTTAAAAGAACAAATGACATTCGCAGCAGAGAAATTATCAGCAACAACTAAAAAAACTTGGGAGTACCCATCACTAACCATCAGTCACCATTTCTAAACAGCCCGTGG
This sequence comes from Calyptomena viridis, assembly GCA_013390005.1. NCBI lineage: Eukaryota > Metazoa > Chordata > Aves > Passeriformes > Eurylaimidae > Calyptomena > Calyptomena viridis. Next base: position 100,375 of record WEIV01009923.1, on the reverse strand, counting down.
GTGATACATCACAGCCAGCACCAAAGGAGGAGGGAAGAGGTGTTAATTAACCTGTAAACCTGCTCCACTTTGTGCTCCAGATAGCACAAAGGCCCACCGGAATAGGAGGCATAGTTCACCCTCATTATAAGGCTCTCCATTACAAAGCCTGTGCAAAGAAAAGCCTACTGCTTTGACTCACCATTCCACTTCAGTTCTTTGTAAACATTTTGACATGCGTTTCACTCATGTACAAACTCTGCTGCTCTAAAGAATAACCTTCAAGAGAGGGTAACTTCATTATTCAAGCAAACACCAAAAAAACACGCTCATCTCACTGCAAAACCTCAAGTCTAGCTGGTGCATCAGAGCTAGTCTTCAGTTAAACTCCTGACAAACCTTTTCCTTCTCCCTTTACTTATGTCTGTGTAGTTCATTTCATCTAGTAAAGTCTAGCTTTCTCCTCATCCTATATTATATACCTATTTTGATTTATACATATGCCAGCCATACACTCTATCCCTACACTCCTATTAATCTTGCACCGAATTTATATACATTACCAAGAGCCAGGTACCACAATAACCAGGAAGTCTACATCACTTGAATGCACGTGTCCTTGGGCAGGCCTCCACAAGAGTGGAGATTCAGCTCATACATGAAAGACAAGTCCCTCTCACCACCTCCTATAGCCTCGTCCAAACCTTTGTTTGGATGAGTAAGAAATAAATTGTTTTTTTTCTCCATATGTTAGAACTGCTTTCATTAATACGAACTTCTCAGAATTAGACTTCTTGAGCCAGTGGATTGTGACAAGAGCTGGACAGTTCAGAAAGGCTCCTTTCTGAAACATTTTTAGGAAGATTACTGTAAAGCAAAAAACAACAATTTAAGAGGTTGAGTCATTCTGCAAGGGGAGATTACATAAACTTCAGGGGGAATTCAAACATTCTTCTTCAGTCTTTCTTACTTTTCTCAGGAAAGTAGGTGATAAATACCTAGCTTGATCATAAAAACACAGCAATTAATTAAATGTACAGCTGGCATTGAAGTTCTTCATGAATTGTAAATTTTTCTCTGGTGGGGAAGTGAGAAAAAGTGGATAAAGTCAGTAGTTTCTAAGAGAAGACAAATGAGAGGCAAGTGTTTAGCTATTTGGGTCTCTGTGAAGATCAACTTCATCTGAAGAGCAACTTCAGAAACGATATCCAGCTGAAGACAGGATATGGACTAGAACACATGGCTCCTGGACCTCATTCTCAAGCCTCAGAGATGAAGTAGCACCACAGCAATGACTATCCACCTCTGACCACCCACATCACAAACACCTCCCAGCTTCACATCCAAGCCTGTCAGACCAGTCTTCTAATCTCAGATGACTTCAAAGCCTACCTACCTTGTGATCCAGAGTGCTTAAGAAAGTGGTATTTAACCCATTACCCTATCTCTTTAAGTACAACAGGGCCAACATCCTACCCAAGAAAATCCCAACTGCTAAGTAGAGACCCAAGCGGCAGCACCAGCCACCCAGTTAGCAAAGGCATACTCTGTTATCAAAGGTGCAAGGACTGCAGGAAACCTGTATCTGAACCATGGAGAGCTTCAACTTTGTAAGGATCTTTCTGCCACACGGATCTATATAAAATATGGTTCAGCAACGCATGCTAATGGCTGAACCTAAGAAGTGCTGCACTAGAAAATGCAGCTTCCAACAGACGGAGATACTAGTAATTATTGTCACAAGATAAAAATACAAACAAGTATTATTTTATGATTGAAGCCAAAAGGATTAAGGACACAGCCCAGATATCCCATCTGTACTGCCTGTAATTCCAGTGTGCCCATTCTAACTTCTTCCCCTTAACAAGCAAGTTAATAATTTTGTTATATATCCTATGCATGCAAACTGGATTTATTTCTTTGACTGTGTCCCCAATACCAGATGAGCCCTAATTTTGCCCTTTCCATCCTTTACCAAGCCTGTCTACATAAACTGAAGAAACACTGCTTTCTCTGGCCACTTGTTTTTTTCAGGCCTCCTTTCAGAGGAAAGGTCTAGCCTTTCCTCTAACCAGCCCTCCTTTGTCTTCTTTCTTAAGAACATATTTTCACCAAGTCTGAAGGGATTGCATTTTGCTCACTCCTGTTTGATATATTTCTTGTGAGACAGGATCAAATGAGATTGAAGGCCCAGAAAACCCCATGCTGTGTACCTTGCATAAAATGTACTTTCTCTTACACTAGAAAAAGGCTTACATGACATATATTTTTTATAAATATATATCTATGAAATTTTGAAAGTAGGCAAAAAACATTATAATACCATAAAGTGGCAAGGAATACAAAAAAAGAAAAAAACCACAGTGAATAGAATCCTTTTTTATAAAAAAGAAAACTATGCTTAACATAAACTCCTTCATGAATTCTCTTTATACTTCCAGTGACACAAATTCACCGTTCTGCTGACACTGTTGCTGACGCTACTGAAAAAGTCACCCAAGAAGGCTCATTTTTAAATAAAATTTCACAAGGAGAGGAAATGGGAGTTTGTAATTGAGCATTTCCTTCTACTTATTCACAGCATCATTACTGTGATGGTGTAAAATCCACTTGGTCTTTTAATTGATTTAATCATAAGTGGGAATAACTGCCACAAACACATCAAGTTAAAGGAGAAAAATATTATAGTTATCCAGAAAATCCCCTCCTCAAATTATTTAATACCAACAAACAAGAGATCCCTGCAGTAACTCTGTGTTTCTAATACTGCTATCAATTTTAATACTACCTCCAGACTCCATTCACTGAGAAATTCTCAAGTATTTACAATCATCAGTCAAACAAGGAACCTTGTCAACTCTTTGACCTTAGAATCATGAGGTATAAACTTTCAACTTCCATACAGAAGATATTTTTAAAACGAAGACTGCATTTCCCAGAATAATGATGCTCTAATACTAAACAGCAGCTCAGTTATTTTGTGTTAAGAAACCAAAGCCCTTCTTACACAATTTCAAAGCAGCAGCTGTGACTTTGAAACTAGGAACTCATTCTGGCCACCTGCTTTAAAACCAGCCAAAATAAATGTGGTGGGATGGTTCTTGTCAATAACCATAGGATGGCAGGATAGCCCAGGTTGTTTGCTGCTAGGGCTTAGGTCCTAAACATCACTAACTTCTCCAGGATTTCATCTGGATGAGGACTTCGGGATCAAGCTGCATCTGAAAGCTGGATTAATTATTAAGTGCTAGTTTGTAGTACTCATGAGGAGCAAAATTTCATTGCACAGCTGAGACATATTGTTCATGGCATGCCACTCACAGTGTGATGTTTTATTCCCACAGCAGATGATACTCCTCAATCCCTTGCCAAACAGAGTATTACAGTCTGGCTTGTAAGGTTTCTTTGAAGAAAGGGTTTGTTTTGCTGCTGTACTCTTTTTTTTTTTTGGTAATATACTCAAAACCACACATAATAGCAATAACAGTAAACTAAAAATTATTACTTTAAAACCTCAAACTAGCCTACTTTTTCTAGCCTTACTGAATGCAGAAACATTGCAAAAACCAGTGTCCACTAATGCAACTTAGTGAACACTAACTAGAGATCTTCCCAGATTCACGACTGTAGCAGAGTGTACCTCAGGAGATATTTCAGAGCCTAGTCCTGCTCTCATCAGAGTAATGAACTTCAACAGTAAAATAACTTGGCCCACAAAGTGTCAGCCGTTTAAATGTAGTCTCTTTCAGAAAACTATACCACAGAGTCCTACAGAAGAAAAAGAAAACTTTAATATTTAAAAACATACAAACATGTTCCTAAAAGTTTATTTTAATATGACATTGTTAAAGAGGGAGAGAAGAAAAGAAAAAAATCTGGTCACATATAAGTGTTCTAAGCTCTTTCCACTTTCTACTTCTTTTTGCCTTGTGTCCTCCCTTTGCACACCCTTGAGCAGAGGCACGTTTCACACAAAGCAACCTACTGTAACACTCTGCAGTGCCAAGGTGGAAACACTCTTCTCCTTATAGCCAGCAAAAGACCCACACTTTGATCTTCAAGGAAAAGCCTTTGGATGGTGCAAGTGAAAAGGCTGCTACAAGTTTATTTCTTTTTTTTTCTTCTTTTCCTATAAATTACTCCTCCTTTTGATGTCTATTCTTGCTCTTAAAAAAAAATACACACATCAAGTTAAGATGAAAACTGCCCACATGACAAGTTTGTGTTTACAAGCTTAAGAGCAAGTTTCACTTGAACACAGGTCAATGCTGCTTTAAGAAAACATCACATACCAAAAAAATCACACATGGTTAGAACACATCACGAGCAGAGAGGAATTGTGGACTCAGTCTGTGAGGCACCAAGCCAGCCCGAGAAGCCCTTTGAAGTTAGAAAAACATCCTCTGGTCAGAGCACATTTGTGAAACCGTGGGACAGGCGCTTTAAACAACATTCACTCCGCGATCACCTGCAGTGTGCCAGTGGATTGGCGCCTGTGTAACTTCAACAACGTAACCCTTTATACTCCACAAACATCACTCACTCTGAAAACTGTCCTATCGACAGCATACAGTCAAAAAACCGCATGGCAAAGCATGTACCATTTCACTCTCTGTAAAACAGAGGCAGGCAGTTCCAACAGACGTGGAGTCTGGGTAAACCCAGCAGAAAGCAGACCTTGATCAGCAGAAGCAAGGGCGCAGGACCTGGCCATGGCAGTGCTGATACAGAGGGAAGGCATCACCCTGCAAGAAGGGCTGCTGCAAACCAGTGTTGCACAAAGCTTACAATACGGTTTGGTGTGCAGCCGGGTATGACACAAACGCTGCAAGTCACTGCCATCATGAGAAGGAAGATTCTTGGCTGTGAATGGCTAAGTCCAGGTAACACATGGGTTTTTTTCCCTTCCCCATTTACAGACAGGTAAGACTGAACATCAGAAGGCTGCTTTTCCAGCAGTTACCTCCCTATACTCACCTACTTGTACCCAGCCCACTGGCATCAGTAAGCTGTGCCAACACAAACCAAATCCACCTCTGATCTGGCATGTCTCTCAGACTGGCACGCCTCTCAAAAAAGTCTCTAACCGAAGGCAGCACTGGCTATCCAGTCTTGATGCTACTGGGTATCAGAACTGATATGCTACAAGAGCAGACTTTGATTAGATTCCACAACAATTCAGTGTGGAAGGTGCAAGCCTCATCCTGCCTTTGGACAGGGCTCCTGCAGACATGAGGAAACGAACCGTACAGCAGGCCACGACTCCTTCCTTTCTTAAAACACACCCCTAAAGGCACAACATTAGCATTTTTCTTGTCTAATCACTCTGCTCTTCTGTGTTTGACAATCTTTCCTACTTTCCTCAGTGGTGGTGAAATTCCCCTCATTTCTGAGGAGACAGGACTGTCAGTGTTGCCATCAGAAACACATGAGGAAGGTCAGATTACTGTTGCAGAGCTAATAAGGGATCTCACAGTCTTTTGGCTTTTCCCACAGGACATTAACCATTGTCTGTTATTCAATTACTGGCAAGTCTAGGGGACTTCCCACTGCAGTGCCTTTGGTTTCTGTCTTTCCAAAATGGGGAAAAGCAGAGGTGGCCATAGATTAAGGATAAATTGTTTTACCAGAAGTCTGTTCTGTATTTAAACTGCACACGTATGTTTAATGAATAAGTATGAGCAACACCTGCATGCTGCAGTATAGCCAGTCCCTCCTGGAAAACAGCAAATGTCCAAGGAGACAGAGCTACTTCAATGTGTCTTACTTTTAACTTTCATCACATAGTTCTCACCAAAAAAACCCCTTTTTTTTTCCCCCTAAATGGTATTTAAAAAAAAAAAAAAAAAGAAATCAACACATCTGGAAAAGAGTGTTGGTAAGGCTGATGACCAAATTCCAATGAAGTCTCTGTAGCATCAGCGAATACAATACTTCCTTTCCAAATGCTAGGTTTTTTCTTCCTTTTCTATTACGCATCACCATGTTTTAATCCAAGAGCAACTGTCTTTCAAAGTAAAGCTCTGTACAATAGCTTATACAGGAAGAGATCTCTTTTACTTCTTTATGCTGTGCATTAGTCCAGAGTTAAAGATTTGTGTGCTTCCTATTGATCATAAATAAATGATTGAAAACAGCCTTAGAGAAGAAGAAAAAAAAAAAAAAAAGAAAGAGACTGTGGTGCAATACTTTAACAAACCAACCTAATTAGATAAAAAAACATTTTCATACAATAAAAATGTGTCATTTTAATGGGTATTAAGCAGTGCTGTGGGAATAGCCTCTTTCAAAACATGCTTTTTAAACCTATCTGCAAAATTACATTGCTAATTACAAATGGGAATTTAAGTGGCAGTACAGCTGGGAAAAACTTTTGTGAACCTGTCATAAAATGATCAGATAAACTGCTTCTGCAGGGGAAAATACGTTGCCATTACACCAGCAATGTAGCTGCCAGATAAAAAGACTATTAGTCTCACCACTTGAACCTTCCCTTGTCTTCCACTGATGTAGCAGAAGACCCAGTACAAGAAGAAGAAAAAAAATGATAAGTTTCCCCTCTATTACAGCAGAGCTTTTGCATCACAACATAACAGAGAAATAATGCAGAATTTTTAAAAATTATGAAAACAGTCTTACCTAACTGCACTGATTTATTTAAAAATATACATTTAAATGTAATTTATTTATGGTATTCAAAAATCAGGAACAAGACCTTGCACATATGCTTTGCATAAATAAAAATGGCTTTAACTGAGATAACCTATGAAGTTTATCCTCAAAATAAAATTAAACATTCAGGATGTCTAAATGAGGCACAGTTTTTCCATGGGAAAAAATATCAAAATATTATTTATTTTCCTGTAAGTACTTGTTTTGAAAAGCCTTTCCTCACCACCTGGGCTTCTGCTAAAAGCCACAATCTACATTTAAACAGTGTGTATGCTTTAGAAAATTATCAACCATCTTTTTTTATAGCAGGAGCTCATGAAATTATTTCATCCACTTTTCATATAGCAAGTCTAGGGCTGACCGTAGAGAAATAGGCAGGCTCCCAGTATAAACTTACCAGTATTACATCAAAGACCTTCCTCTAGGATCAGACGATTGATTTCTTCAATGCTTTTTAGAATTTCTTCCAGGATATTTTGGGTTATTGCCTTAGACCTTTGCTCAGCTGGAATGACAGATATTCTGTTTGCTAGACTATGATGTTCTCTCTTTACAGGGGAATGAGTGTCTGTAGTGTATACACACGTACACCATATGAACAGAGAGAGACTTGGAAAGTTCACAAGCAAAATTATTATTTATTGTTTCAAAAAGAGTAGTTTATTACAGAAACACTGATACAGGCTTAACCACAGCATCTTACGCAATACAGAGACTGCTTGTTATTCTGTGAGCTCAGGACTGGGACATTCTATGCTCAGAGAAAATTCCCACTCCCCCAAAACAGGCATTTGTTCTTTATATGCACTTAACGCATAAGGCTTAGCTTTACAGCTACTACCTTCTTTACCTAATTCTCTTGAAACTAACTGTCCCAGAACTATAAAAGATTTTTTAAGATAGGACAAGAAGTGACTTAGTCCTTACCAACCACTATCAAACCTCTGGGGAATCAGACAGCAAACTATCTCCGAGGGCAATGCGACACTACCCACCGTTCTCCTTCCTCCCCCAACACAAATCTGTCACCTCCATACCACTCATCATTCACATCAGAGTATGGATCAAAAGATCTGAGGCTGCTCCCAAATCCCATTTCTCCTGCAAGACAGTACTTTGTTCTGTCACTTCCCTACTGAGTCTATCCCCTTATTTTATGCCTCACAGCATGTGTGGCTGCACCCCAAGATCAAACACCCATGCATGATTTTCTTTCACAGATCTTGAATCACAATGTTATACTTTAATAGGAACCTCAATATACTTAATCCCTTTAAAGCTGCCACAGTAATGCCCCCAAATGCATTAAATTCCACCCTAATCGCAAAATACAAAGTATTTCTCTGGATGGACAGTGCACAGACTGTTCTGACCACATGCCAATCCACTTCTGAGCTAAAGCAACATACACTGCCTGCATTTGTTACTTACAAGTCCAAGGATACGTGGCTGAAAATTCCAGGCACTTTAAAAGTTCTCTCCTGCAAATTTTCCTTAAAATATAACTCATCTCCCACATTTTTTCCCCTCTATTACATTGTGAAGGCATCTTCATTGCACATGATACAAGGGACCAGAGCTACTGAGTCTGCATTGAAATCCAAATCCATTAAAACTGAAAGCATGACTGGTAGATGGCCCTTTTCAAGGCATAAGCAAGACACCTTCTCACAGTCAACTTGATGGGTTTCAGAGTTCTGTTGAATTCTCCAATTCTGAGAAGGGTTATTGGAGTAAATTACCAAACTACCAGAGCTTTGACAAAAAGCAGAAAAACTGCTTGCCTGGTAAGTCTTGTTCTTAAGTATTAAATTTTATTAACAACAGCTTCAGGTTTAACGAACAACTCCTCACGTATGTTTGGCAGGGACCTTGGTTCGAACCAGGGAACCACAGGGTCTTCTGTTACCCCTGCTGAGGGATTAATGTGTGGTGGGATCTTTTAGGCACATTTTTACAGGGCTCTTCTTGGCCATTGAGGAGTTTCTCAGGTGCTGATGGCATTTTAGTCTCCTGTGGCCACTGTCTGGTCATCTGAGGAGCAAAAAGATTTACTCCACCTTAAGTTTTACAGGCTAAAACAATAGGATCTTTTATTGCCTTATACTATACTATAGGCCACGCCACAGAATCGCAAAATGGTTCGGGTTATAAGGGACCATAGTGGGTCATCTGGTCCAACCTCCCTGCTTAAGCTGGGTCATCCCAGAGCACATGGCACAGGATTGCACCCAGATGGTTGTTGAATCTCTCCAGTGAGGGAGACTCCACACCCTTTATGGGCAATCTGTTCCAGTGTATGGCCACTGCACAGTAAAGAAGCTCATCCTCATGTCCAGGTAGAACTTTCTGTGCATCAGTTTCTGCTCATGGCCTCCTGTCCTATTGCTGGGCACCTTCAAGCAGAGCCTGGTCCATCCTCTGACACCTCCCTTGATACACTGACAGACATTGATGAGGTCCCATCTCAGCCGTGTCTTCTCAAGGCTGAGTAGGCCCAGTTCCATCAGCCTTTCCTGATAAGAGGGATGTTTCACAGTCCCTTGATCATGTCTGTTGCCCTCCCCTCTGCTGGATCTGCTCCAGGAGCTCCATATCTCTCCTGTACAGAGGAGCTCAGGAACTGGACACAGCACTCCAGATGTGCCTCACTAGGGCTGAGGAGAGGTGCACAACCATCTCCCTCAACTTGCTGGCAATGCTCTTCCTAATGCATCCCATTGACCTCCTTGTCCACAGAGGCACATTGATGGCTCATGAACAGCTTGTTGTCCACCAGGACGCCCAGGTCCTTCTCTGAAGAGCTGCTCTCCAGCAGCTCAGCCCCTAGCCTGTACTGGTGCCTGGGGTTATTCTTCCCCACATGCAGGACCCTGCATTGCCTTTGTTGAACTTCAGATAGTTCTTTCTCTGCCCATCTCCAACCCACTGAGGTTCTTCCAAAGGGCTGCACAGCTCTCTGGGGTATTGGTCACTCCTCCCAGGGAAAGTCTTCCTTCCAACATTCTTTTACCCTGGGTCAGAGATTCCTGAGGGCTGGTCTTCTCAGTGAAGATCAATACAAAGGTGTTTGGTAACTCTACCTTTTCTGCATCCTCTGTTACCAGGGTCCCGTCTCCATTTAGCAATGGGCCCACATTATCTTTAGTTTCCCTTTCGTTATTGATGTTTTCGAAGAAGCCATTCTTGTTTTCCTTCACATCCTTGGCCAGATTTAATTCCTGCATGAGCCTTGGCCTTCCTTGTCTCATTTCTACTTATTCCAACAAACACAAATGAAGCCAGTGGTACTCAATTTCACAAAGGACCTCCCAACAAGAGACTGCAGCACTCACTTCTTCAAGAAATTAGATTCTGTATGACTAAATCAGGAGTATTTCTGACATATGATAGGCACCTATCAAGCCATGTGAGACACAAATGTATAGAGATTAAGGAACACTTCTTTGCAGATATAAGCCTGTGGGAATGCCAACACTCATGGCAAGCAAATGGATCAGCCCTTAAACAGTGGAGTTGTGGTTACATGACAGCAGTCTATTTAGAAGACACTAACTACACAGGACTTTCCAATTCTAAAAAGGATGTTCTACGTGTTCAGAAGTGTCATCATTATTCTTCAAATTAGAAGACAAAATACATGCCACATTGCTCTGATGACATGAGGTCCAGAAGCTTACAAAAAGTGAATGCACTGTACAACCGTAACCCTTGCAGACAGACCAGGAGAGAGCAGTTGAACACATACAAATCGTTTCCCTTTTCTCTTAGCTTACACTAAAAGCCAGCACAGCCCTTTCAGCACAGCCAACACCACTGGCATTCCACCACCACAAGACAAATGTCATGAGATATTGCAATACAAACACACTTTGCTGGCTCAGAAATCAGACACAATGAAGATTTTGCATTTGGAACTTGGTTAATAATTCTTGAATGGAATATGCTCCAACTCAGTCTCCCATAGCTCTAGTTACTCTTCAGGAGTAAATACAAGCTTAGTTTTGCTGTCAATGTTGGCAGATAGGACTAAATAAATTCACAGAGAAAGTATATTTGACCATTTCTTCACTTTTTTTTAAACTAAAACTATGCCTCACTTTCCATGAAAAGATATCTATAAATATCGCATAGTTTGAAAACTCAAAAGTGTTCAGAGTAACTAGTATATCAACTAGAAAAGTAGTTCCATTACAAAAAAAAAATACTTCAAATATTTAGTACATCTAAACATCTACCATTTTCTTTCCACCCAGGTTTTGATGCTGACATTCAGGAAGCAAAATCTGTCTGCAAGGATTTCTATAAAGGCCAACATCTGCAGCACTGGGAACAATGTTCCATTTTGAGTTAAATATCATCACCAAACAATTATTTCCCCAACTTTGGAAAAACTAACTCTACAAAGTTTCTATACTCAAGAGACTTCTCTTTCCTCTGTTCATAACCCAACTCAAAAGAAACCATAAAAGTCAACTAAGATCTTCTTCTGAAGGGTTCCTACAAATAACCACTTACCAAGCTCCTCCTGGGTCTTATTACAGATCTCAAAACCTACAGAAAACCCTTCTGTTAATGAATGCTGCTGTAAAGAACATTCCCATATGTCGACAATCATGTGCTGCAAATGTCCCATTTTTGTTATAACTAAAGTTTTAGTGTGAAGTCTGGACTGCATTATTTACATTTAAGACATTAAAGAATATAACATATTGTTGTTACTTTTCATCCCAATGTACAAAAGAAAATGTACTTCACAACCAAGGCCGCCTGGTTCAGAAGAATTAAGGTTTCATGAAGCCAACAGGGACTATCAGTAGCCGAAGACACAGATGAGGACTTCACCCAGCTACTACACAGAATATGCTTTCTTCCTACAAATACCAACCTCAGTAACTCCACTTCAGAGGAGGTGGGAGAGAGGGTTGTTAGAGATCAAAAACAAGTTACTTTAATGAGACCGTTTGCAGGAACTTCACGGGCCATTCGACTTTCCAATCAACATGCCAAATTAAAAGTGCACCACATTAAATCTGAAACACCTATAAAACAAGCCCTGATGAAATACAGACTGTCTTCCATCCACCTCCTCCATATGGCTCAAGTAAAGTCAACTTTTAATTTCATAACACAAAATATTTAATTTATGCTTTTCTTCATATGTCAATTTAACCTCTGGCACATAGCTTTGAAACCATGTAAGGATGCCTAACACTTTCCATATGGCGACTGAATTGTGGCTTTTAATTGCACCAACTGGTATCATTCAAGGATAATTCCCCTGGAATCCAGCTTTCTGCTACAGTATTGGCCAATTCACTAATCTCATCACCATGGCACTAATACTTTCAGAGACTCTTTGATTGCTAATATTCATATTATAATTTTCCCAAACCAGAGCCATCAAGATATACTATGTGCACCATTAATTAAATTATCTTGGTTTGTTGGCACCAAATTTCAATACTAAATAAGATTCCATTTTCTCTCTTTCAATACAAAGTTTGGCAATTTTATTTTAAATGTCATACAGAATATTTTAGTGTATTAAAATACTTTTTAGTCATACCAATATCTAGCACTGCTGAGTCTGTTGTTTAGTTTATCCTCAGAGTCAATCAAAACAATTATCTATACAATACTGACATTAATGGACTTGAAAATATTTCGGTTAAAAAGATCACTTCAAGCAGTCACACAAGATAGCATCCATGGAAATTTTCATTGCTCTTGTCACCATATCAGTAAGAAGGCAGTCTTTCAAATGTCATTCTACCCATGAAATGACCTCAAAGTAGTGCTACAATTAAATCTTCCATTTCAACAGCTTTTAAGTCATAGTATGTACAAACCACTAAAAAAGTCTCTTTTCATTTTATTATTTTCATTTTGGACGAATGACCTACCCAGCTGTGTCTTCCACAAGGCAAAGTATTTTTAATATGCACACACACTATTTAACAGTGAGGAACTGGGAAGGGCTTTTTTTTTTAATTTAAGATCGCTCGTACTAGAGAAGCAGCGAAGTTGACACTGGTGTTGTCTCCTCTCAGCCATGCAAGGAATGCCCATTAATGTCACTGGCAGTTACAGGCACAGAACAAATGGAGAAAAAGCTCCACCTCTGAAGCACTGATGTGCCTCAGCATTTCATACTGTATTAGTCCCAAACCAGATACTCAACTCTAATTAATATCAATTAAGGTTGAACATGAGGATCACGAACAGAAGAAGTGGTAAGCTAAAGTCTTTTCCATTTTACCTAAAATGATGGCTCACTGAGAGTTGGTTTGAAATTTAATTAAAGATATATTTTTTCCATTCCCAAGCACAGATCTCAATAAGACACACAAGAAACTAGTAAAATTTCTTATGGCTTTGAAGATAAAAGTAAATTGAACTAAGCAAATGTCATATTTAATATTTCCCCCTCTAGCACAGAACTACTTCTCCGTTAAATAAATAAATACATGAATATTTGCAAACAATGTTGATGTTCAAAAATAGTTTGTAAAAGTAAACACACTGAGTAAGCTTAAGAACTATACAGGATAACCCACAGCATCAGAAAACTGTTCTGAGGACAAGTTAACTCTGCCATAAAGCAGCAAAAGAAGTGTATTCAGTTCTTTTAACAGATTTACAGCCTCAGTGGTCTCAATTGGCTTTGAAACTAAAAGTTGACTCTGGACCTCATACTTTGCATGGATGCAACAGAATTGCTGTTTTATTTACTCCTACATGATGTGGAAGGCTGCAGCCCAGCCCTCAGCCTCCACAGTCATTAAAACATTTAGAGCAGAGCAGCCCCTGCTGGGCGGGTGGCAATGGTTTAATGAGCTCAGAGCTGTCGGCCCAGCACACAGTTGCACACACACCACAAGTGCATATTTCGCATACACTCCCTTTCCCCTGGCTCATGCCTTCACCCAACGATTTACTAGGAGATCCTTCTCAGATGACTGGTGCATTTGGCAATAGCTGGACGCTAATTGCTGTTCTTTCAGTGAACTGGAGGAGGGAGACACAGATGGACAGGACACAAGATGGACAACATGTCAGCTGAGGGAAGTCTGCTCTAACCAAGAAACTCTCAAAACTTCCCTTCAGGAAGAGAAAAAGCGTTATATAATTGAACTCTCCTTGAGTCAAATACCCCTTGTGCAAACTGATGTACAGACCTCCCCATCACGACTATTTTAAATTCAATCATTCTAGGGAGGACTACAAATGAAACTTTATTGCTTTCCTGCATTAGTCATTCATTCCTCTTGTAAAACACTACATGAATTCCCTGAACTTCAGTGTCATCTCCCCTGTATGACTAACTTCACCAAAACAATTCAGTGTCTCTGTTTTTGAGGGAAACAGTCTTCCAACTACAACCTGGACAGAATTTTTGGCTTATATAGAGTCAAATTGTAGTATCACATTCAACTTCTAATAAAAATTATTCAAATGTTTGAAGTTTCAGACTTCGAAGAAACTAAGTGCTCTCCTCTCCCATCAACAGGTCTTTGGAATGAACTGGATCTCACTAAGTAGGCCCTACATACTAATAAAACCACCATCAAAGAAGCTCTGGTTAAGGATTCCTAGCAGGAAAATTACTTCTAGGATCATTTTTTTTTTTTAAATTCAGCTGCATGTTTCTGTGAATGCAGATATTTTCATCAGTGTTTGATCTCTTTCTGCCATAAGTCACAAATGCAGCAACTAGGACTGATTTGGGGAGGGGAAAAAACATGTTTTATTAAGAAGCCAAAGTTTCAGCTGTGACACAATAAAACTGTACTATTCCACAGAGCCTTACAAGCTAACTGAACATTTTAGGATGAATTTTAAAGTAGTAAGGAGAAGAGCTCCTTACTACTACTGCTGGGACTACACAACTGTCCCACACAATCCCCTGTGACTAAGCATTAGTACAAGCAACTACTATTTCTACATCTTGAGGTGAATGAAGAACCAAGAGTTTAGACTACAATTCATTTTGCATCTTGGTATAATTATACAAGAGATCAAAGAGATCTCAGAAGAGAAGTAATCATGCAATCTGTTACGGAGTCAATAGCTGTGACTCCATAATCCTTGTCAAAATGACTGTATGTATGGCACATCTGGTTCCAATGTAGGATTAGAAATGCCTCCTTCCATATTCCAAAAGTTCATATTTTAAAGGAACTTTAATGCAGCTATCCCAGTGTGCCTGTGACAGAATTACAATTAAACTAAATCAATTAGCAGGCTATATATGCATACAGATACTACCAAATACATTAGGCAATAAATGGCAAATATTTTTGAACATTCAGAAACAGCTCTATAAGGATGACAGTAAAAAGCCTCATGGGAACAGTGCTTTTAAAAGCACTTAAACCTATTTACAGTTTTATAATGTACTAAAACTGTAGACTAATATTTAGTTAATGGCTTGCTAATTGCTGAGTCTTCATGAGGAGGACTTCCTCTTGAGTAATAAGAGAAATGCTGTTCTACTGTCATTCTGGCTGAGCAGATCTCATGAAACTGACAACTGAAGAGGGTCATGAAAAGAAAGTATCTTTTACAAAAGATACCTTCTCCTTTTCAGAAAGCAAATTATCTTTGCAGAAGAAAATACATTTCACAAACTAAAGTTAGAGTTTTTTACTTTTGTATTTTAAACCTATGATTTTAGTTTGGTGAATTGAGCTTCTTTTCTAGAAGATCTACATGTAAAAGGTGGAACACATCTAAAAATCTTGACTTACCAAAATTGTGATAATTAAAAACTAATTAAAAGCACATGTTTCTACTCTTTGCATCTGTATCATAGCATATATGTACTACAATTAATGAAAACTTCCATCTTTGGACATATTGTTTCCAAGTAAAGCACAATAAAAATCACTTCGACCAACCATACCTGCAACTTGAAGGTGATTTTGCTCATCAATTACAATTACGTTATCTTACCCCCTCTTGCCTTACTTCTATGACTCTCACAACTTATCCTCCTCAAAATACAATACTGGTGGAATCTAAAGAGTCATCATTGGCTTTTTCCATACTACACATCTTCTATTCACTTTAACATCCCACCTAAAATGTAGTATTCTCCATTTGTGAGTTAATTTTTCCTAAGACACAAGAAGTCCAGGCTTCTGACAATACAACTGGTGGCTAACAAAGCAAAGAGCCTGCAGGAGGTTTGGTGGCCCTGCTCTGCTTGTGCTTTCAGAGTCACATTGCTTGCTGGGAAGCACAGATTCCAATCTCCCCATCTCTCAGGTTACCTTTCCAGTGATGAAGCTTTCAGGGCTTGATCCAAAGTCAATGAGAGTCTTTCAGTAAACATCAATAAGCTCTGGATCACACCCTGAAACACTACGAGGACCATATCTAAGAGTTGTTAAGTCTGTTTACCTCCCATCATGCCTTTTTGTTTAAAGAGACAACATTAAGGATAAATGAGGGGAAACAAAAAAAAAAAAGGCAACTGAAATATTTTCTCCTGCTTTACATGGATGACTGAAGGAAAGAGAAGGGGTGGAAAGTGACCCGTGTGGTAACAGCCAGGACAAGTGACTTGTACAGTAACTTATAGAGAAAGTCAGCCACACATTACTAGCAAAGAATGAATAAACAATGATACATTCTTCAGGGACTTCTTTCCTGCCAGAATGTCAGAGACCAACTTGTGCACTAATCAGGGTTCACAAACTTGCACACACCGGCTGGGCGCTGGGCTCTTCCCAGAGAATCTCTGTTTATTCCTGTTTGTAAAGGGTTTTGTTTTAATCATACTGCCCAGACACCAGCAGTCAGGTTCCCTTACGTCTCTGACTTTTGTACCCTCACCAAGTTTGCTCTGCAGCTCCCAACTTCATCAAAGGACTGGAGGAAACCACCCACGGGGCAGCCCCTCGGAGCAACGTTAGGGCAAAGAAAACCTTCCTTTGCACAACCGCCTCTTGGGAGGGAACGAGGGATGTAGAAAGATCTTTTGCTTTTCACTATTTCAAAAGGAAAGGGCGGGGGGGCAGCGAGGAAGCTGACATACCCTGGCGCTGGAGAGCCTGCAAACGGCCCGGTGCTGGCAGCCTTGCTGGAGCCCCGAGCTGCTGCCGCCACTGCTGCTGCCCCCGGAGTATTTCTGCTTCACCATCCAGTCCTCCAGCCCTTTGCGAGCCAGAGAGGCGTTCACCGCAAAACTATCACCTAGAAAAGAGGAGACAATGCCGCCGCTGAGCCGCCCGCAGAGCCCGCCCGGCCCCCGCGGCCATCCCCGCACCCGGCCGGGGCT